>CANYLF011294444.1:0-17996 GCA_948193215.1 Bocquillonia castaneifolia | reverse complement strand
AGATTGACACTTGTACAAGGTAGAAAGATCACTCAACCCAAGCAACAAATGCTCTAGAGCTCTAACTACCCACACACAATAAATTCACAAATGAATTTATTTACAAAGAAATTTAAGAAAGTTGATTGCAAGAGTTTGGCTATCTAAGAATGTGTGTTATTTTTAAGCACAATTAAGAGGGGTATTTATAGCCATAAACCCAAAAACTAGTTGTTAGAAACAACCATAATTGTGTCTCTAATGGAAATGAGAATTTGAACAAAAAGTCAATCATTACCCTCAGACACGGGCACGACATACAGTTGACTAAGGGATCACGGGCGCGACATTTGAAACATCTTCCAACGGTCATGTTGACTGTGATATCACGGGCGTGATGTCCATTAATCGCGGGTGTGACATTATGTCCAGAGACTGTGTTTCCTGCTGGCTGAAGTCGCGGGTGCGATGACCTAAAATCACAGGCGTGAAAATACGTCCAGAGACTAATGCTTTCTGCCTGCTGAAATCATGGGTGTGAAAATAGGAACAAAGAGTTCATCAAAATCATGCTTCTTTGATCGCGGACGCGATCTTTAAATCACGGGCGTGAAATAAGTTCCAGAGAGCAGCTGATTTTGTTGATGAAATCGTGGGCGCGATTGCACAGTTCTTCAGATATCACGGGTGCAAAAATACAAACTGAGAGTGCTTGAATTCTGTCTTCTTCAATCGCGTGCGCGACCTTCCCTGTGGCTTCAATATCGCGGGGGTGAATTACAGGTCATTTTTGGTTTTTGACTTTTGTTCAATTATCTTCAATCTACACACTTAGAAAACTTTGTTAATCATAAATTAAGGTTGTTAAGCTCAAAATGAGATGGATTGATGCCTTCAAAGCCAACAATCTCCCCCTTTTTGAGTTTGACAACCATATGAAAAATTAAGTGAAAGAAAAGTAAAAAAGGTTACTTTAAGTGTGTGGATTGATGGAAATTGCTCCCCTTCAATATGTGCATCTTACCAAAGCAAAGTAGCTAGTATCCAAAGGTAAGGAAGTTGTACATTAAGGTTACCAAGTATGCTCAAGATAAATTTTTAAGTACAAAGGTCAATTTCAAATCCAATCCATACATCCTTCTCTTGCTTAAGGTAATGGAATCCAGGAACCATGAAATTTCTCCCCCTTTGTCAACTCAAGAACACAAAGTTAGAGTATAATAGGGTAAATAAATTGAGCACTAGGGAACAATTTAATCATCAAATTCATTATAGGATGCTTTAAATAGATAAGTTAAATGCATATGATGGAAACAAAGAAATGAAAAATAAGCTCAAAATAAGATTAATAATCAATTTCATTAAAGTAAGAAAAAATTCACATAAATGAAAAAATAATTAAAATGCATGAATACTAAAAATATGAAAAACACACAATGAGCATTGAGCATTAGGGCTAAGGCTTAAAGGTTAAGGATTAGAAATCATCATGGTCACAAGGGTCCATTTCAAGCTTGGTTTGAATGGCTTTGAGGTCCTGATGAATAGAACTTAAATCTTCATCTTGGTCATCCAAACGAATCTCAAGCCTCTTGGAGAGTGCTTCTTGAGTATCAAGCTTTTCTTCTATCCTCTTGAGAGAGGCTAGGATGTCCATAAGTATAGCTTGAGGAGGTTCCTCTTCTTTTTGGGGTAAACCAGCCCCTATTTCTTCTTGAACAGCCTTTTGTTCTTCCTCCCTTGCCTTTTCCCTTTCTTCCCTTGCCACTCTACCCCGGCTAAAAGAACTTGACTTATGAGTTTCTTTACTCATTGGTGGTGAACAAGAATCTAGGAGGTGATTTGGGGTTTTACGGGATGAGTTTTAAACTTTCTAGGAAGAGGGTGACCATGAAGAAGCAACAGATGGATGAGTGCTTTGGATTCTCTCCAATGGGCTTAGCCACTTTCAATGATTCTTCCATAGAGATCCAAGAGTTTAGGAGGGAGATTGCATGTACCCCAAGGTTCAGAGCTTCTCACTCCTAAGCTAAAAGCCTAAACAGTCTTCCCCTTTTCATTCTCCATAAAGCCATAGTGAACTCTGTTTTTTCCAAGAAGGAGGGCAACAACAAGATCTCCTAAAAGGACTTGCTCTTCCTTCATTGTGTAGTTAAAGAGGAACCCATCCAAGCCTCTTTCTTCTTTATAGACCATCTTTTCCACCTCCAAAATGCCAAAATTGGTGCAATTGTGATTGGATCCTTCATCACTCACATTGCTTATTTTCTTTCCTTTGACTGCTCCAAACCACAAGCCTACCCTCTTTCCCATGGATTTTCAGTAGACTTGGGGATCATGGACCTTGACTAGTTTATCAAGAAGGTTAACATTATGAGGAAGCAAGAATATGGCACCTACCTCTATTTGGGTGGTGTCACGGATGAGGAAAGGGAAGCCAGATTGAAGGAAAGAGAAGATAAAGTTAGAGAGGAAAGGGAGGCAAGACAAAGAGAAAGAGAAGAGAAACCAAGAGAGAAGGGGTCTAGAGCTGGATCTAGAGAGGAAGGGGAAGGAATCCCCCATGGAGAGCCAATTCCTATTCCCCCTATTGAAATTAAGGATATGAGACAAGAGGCCACCTCTCCATCCCCTCTTATAGACATCCTAGTCTTTCTCAAGAGGATAGAGGACAAGCTTGATGCCCAAGAGGCATTCAACAAGAAGATAGAAGTACGCTTGGATGATCAAGATGAAGACTTAACCTCTCTCCATCAAGACCTTCAAGCCATTCATGCCAAGCTTGTGACCATGATGACTTCTAGACTTGGCCTTAATGTCCTATGTCCTTTGCATTTCATTCATGCATTCTCATATTTTTATTCTTTTTCATCTCTTTGTTTCCATCATATATGTATTTCTTACCTATTTTATGCTCTATTGTATTCATTCATGCTCATATAATGAATGAAAGTTTATGTTTTAATGGATATTCTATCTTTTTCCATTATTGTTCTATTATGCTCTTTATTATTTTGAGCTTTTGAGTTGACAAAGGGAGAGAAATCTCCTTGTTTTATATTTTTCAAAACCTGGCACAAGTTGAGGGGGAGCAATTCCATCAACTCACACACTTAACTCCTTTGTTTTTAAGCTTTTTAACTTAGTAATTTCTTTGGTTGTCAAACTCAAAAAGGGGGAGATTGTTAGCCTTAATGGCATCAATCCATCTTATTTTGAGTTTAAAAACCTTTTATCTTTGTCTAACAAAGTTTCCAAATGTGTAGGTTGTCTTTCAAACAAGTTTTGGATTTTTCCTGAAAATCGTGCTTGGGATAAGGGAAATCTCATTTGTGACACAATATCGCGCCCGCCATCACACAATCGCCCCTGTGATATGGGACACATCCCGCTCATGAAATGTAGATCATGCCTAGGACATTTGGTGAAAATTTTGAAGGGTCTGTTTGCTTCATTCGCGCCCGCAACCACTCAAATCGCACCCGTGATTTAATGAGATAGAAAGTCCAAGTTTTGAAGGCTTCTCTGGCCACTTAGGTCGCGCCTGTGATAAGTTAAATCGCATTCGTGATTAATCAAATAGAAGGCCATTTTCAAAGGCATCCTCTGCATGGTCATCTTGCGCCCACGACATTGAAGGAAGATCCTAAAAAAACTAGCCGTTACACAGATTGTGCCTGTGACTGATGGAACCGAGCCTGTGATCTGACACATTTCAGTGCATTTAATGTAAAAGTAACTAGATGTTAAGACACCTTTGGGGTTGTTTCTAATGGCTAGTTTTTGGTATTTTGGCTCTAAATACCCTTCATAAATGTTCTTCAACTAAGGACATTAATTCTTTGATAGCCAAACTCTTGTGAATTTATTTCTCATCTTTGTAATTAATTTTTGTTTGGTTTTGGGTAGCAAGAACTCTAGAGCATTTGTTGCTTGGGTTGAGTGAATTAGTTATCCATTGTACTAGTGTCAATTCTTTGTGAGTTGGGGAAACACTAAGGTTGGTTATGAGTTAGCCATTTGTAAAACTCACTGTAAAGGTTTGGTGTTAGCCTCTTGGAAACACTAGGATTTGTGAGTGAGCCTTAAGTAAAACTCATTGTAAAGGTTTGGGATAGCCTTGAAATCCATTGTATCACTATTTTGGTGTAGTGTAACTGAAAAGAGGTCTTTGGGAGAGTGGACGTAGACAAGTTGGGTCCGAACCACTATAAAATCCTTTTGTGTTCATTCTACTTCATCTCCATTCCTTCTTAAATTTCTAATTCCACACCAATTCACTCCCCTCTTGGTATTTCAGTATATACATACAGTCACATTCATGGATGTTGCAATGCACAGCAAACAAGGAGGAGGATCGAAGCAGAACACCTAAAAGACTTCTAATTCCCCCATAAAGCACTTTAGCTCTCTTATACGAAATAATTCACTTATTCCAAGAATATTCATCTGGCGCCCAGAGTGCTTCACGAGCAAGCCCCAAATATTAATCAAACTATTACAGTTGCCTGGAGTGTCTCACGAGCACGGCATCGTACAATCATAATAAATAAATAGGATCGGCGCCCGAAGTGTCTCACGAGCAAGCCCCGTCCTTATAGCCCCAAGTTAGTAACATACCTGACTCCTGTGTGCACACAGCCTGGTGACACCCGCCAGGTAGCTCGTCCCATAACTATCCTCCATCCGCAATCACAAATCGCATAATATATGAGTAACATATAATCCATAATATGCAAATAATATATAACATGTATATATACATGTTTCTGCATGATATGTAGTGAAATATAATGTTTATAACAATTAATAATATTAATAATAATACTAATAGTAATATTAATGATAACAATGCTAATAATGATAATAATATAGATATATTCTAGAATGCATTCTATGAGCAAATCATAAATGTGAAATTAACTCACGGTCGAATGAGTGCCTCCCTGCGCCCCGGAGCTCCTTGCTCTATCTCGGGCTCTACTACTCTCTACACAATATAAAGAATATTATTTAGATTAACAAAATAACCTAACTCCTATTAACTCTAGATTTCTATTTAACGATCTTAACTTATATTATCAACTTATAACTATAACTTATTATAATACTTAATCCGTTTAACTCAATATCATGTTTTACGAGAAAATTCTACTGAAATTTTGGCAGAATCTCGCCTGTGAAATGGACTTCTTTCCACTGAAGTGGAGCCGATCTTGCATATAAACAACACTTCTAAAACCATAAACAATTGCCGAGCCTACCAAAATACTCGGACTTACCAAATCATATCAATTATATCATCAAACCAATATTATCCATATTTATATATTATTCAACTTATCGTACTATTTATATCTATATATAATACTTATTCAAAATCCCAATAAGTCCTTAACAGTCCGAAAGTCCAACATTTCGTTATACGGTCTAACGGTCCTATTATCCAATTTAATTAATCCGGATATTAAATTATTCCAAATAAATTCCAATTCAATATAATTATAACTTACATAACATGCTTATAACCTATAAATCATCTGACCAATCAAATTAGACGCGTACCATACACCGACATTTCACTTCTGGGATTTTTAATTTAAAAACCATAAAGAATTAGACTAACATATAGTTATGAAAGTTGCTTGAAATATTTTTTAAAAATATTTTAGTCAATTTGTGAGCCGGGCCCCACAGCCACCGCCCATGGCGGCGTGTGTGGCTCAACTACCACCATGGATGGCGGCCAGAGGTGGCAATAGGGGCTGTGACTCACCAAAACTCTGTGCAAACCACCCAGGAGACCAAAAATAACCTTCACATGCCTCCAAACTGGTTGAATTGTCTGGATTGAAGAGAAAAGCCTTGTTGGAGCCGAGGAGGTACGAGAGCTTCGTTCACCGGTCAACAGAGGTTGTCAGCGTCACGGATGGGTACCAAACTCCTCCATTCTTCATGATCTACAAGTCTATAAGGTTTGTTTGGTAGGAAAAGCACCAAAATGGTGGGAACGACGGAGGCCGATCCTCGTCGGAAAAACGGAGCTCGTTTCTCCGTCTATAGGTGACGGCAGGAGAGGAAAAAGATATCTACGGGTAGAGGAGCTTGAGAACGTTCCAACAGCACCAAAATTTTTGGTTAAACGGACATCAATAACTATTATTTTGAATTTTTAGAGATTAAAACTTAATAAATCAATTCCCGAGTTAGAAATTAATAAGTACGGAAATTACGGGTATTACAACTGGTACCAAGAGGAAACCAATTCGGAACATTTGAAAACTATTCATTCGCAGGGAATTCATAGTTGTGTGGATACCCTTTGTTGAAAAAATGTGAAAATGATAGAGACTTGCCTACAGCACCTCCAGGGTATGATGAACTTGAAGAATCAGGCTCTCCATTTGAATTGAATTGGAAGGTGGTGTTGATTGGTTATGGAAGTGGATTGTTGATTGGAATAATCATTGGGTGCTGTGTTAACATCAGGAAGCACAGATGGCTTATCAACAAGTTTTCAAGGCTGCAGCAACTTTTTCCTTGATTAATGGAAACAGATATTTTAGATAGTTTGGTAAATATTTAAGCGCTTTTATTTACTGGTAGTGTCATTTTATACAAATAAATTAACATGTTTATGTATTTATAAAAATTTCCCATTAACTTATAGTTGTTAATATGTTAAACAATAATTGTTAATATCCCAAATTGGGACATCCCAATAAGGGTGTTTGTGTAAATTGTAAATAAAAAATTGATAAATTATAAATTGATGATTAATAAATGTGTATTGAAAAATTAAACAAACTTAAATTAAGAGACAAAAATGTCCCTATTGGGATGTCCCAATTTGGGACATTAAACACTTTCCGTAAATAATATATTGTGGAGAAACCATTCTTGTTTTGCAATATTTATTATACTGTCCAGACTCTCGACTGTGCTAGTGAACCAATATGAACAGAAAGAATATTTTGTAATCTCAAAAATATTGGGGGAGAATTTCAATGTTATTGGTCTGTATAAATGGGTTATTAATTATTACAAAATTTAAATTTATTTCTTTTTTATCACTAAATTTTTTTTTTTGATAGATGGAGTACATACGCACCCAGCGGAGTATCCTGGACCTGTTTTACTATTGTTTAGACTAATTTCCAGTTGAGAGAAGCCCCAATTCTCTCCCAACGTAGGTGAGGCTCGAACTCAAGATCTCCCTTGTATGAGGCTTTCCAGACAAAGACCCCTTTGGTTTTTATCACTAAATTTTGTAAGATTTCTTGTTCTTTAATTTTGCTATTTTGATTTCTTGTGCTCCTTTCCGTGTTCCAACAAAAACCAGCAGAGTGAATATACGTAACAGGGTTTCTGAAAGCCTCACTAATCTCTGCTCTGACCTTTTGAAGCTGAACAGAAGAAATTGAAATTATCCATATCTTCATTCCCTTAAAAAAAAAAAAAAATTAAATATCTACAAGAAAAATAATAGTGGTAACAATTTTTTTTGTTTAAAAAAAGCATCATATAACTATAAATATGATGGATATTCACCTATTTTTTCAGAATCACAAGAAAAGTGTGATTTCATTGATTATGAAGTCAGTTAAAAAAAAAAGAGTATCTTTATATACAAGCTGAATGATGCTTGCTAACTTAGCAATGCGTAACTGAAACTAACATCCTGCAGCTACTAAGCAATGATAGGTTGATTAAATACAAGTAATTAAGCAGTACATGAGCTGAGCTTTTCTTCCTTCATTATGCTACTGGTTTGTATATGCTACAGGTTTGTCATTTGAAGCTGGACTATAGAGATTGTGCAGGCCAAGCTTGGAAATGAAACTGTGATACATAGAACTTGGTAGTGATTTGGTGAAAAATATATGCTAACTGATATGCACTGTAAACAGGAAGAAGTAGATTGATCAAGACTTCAACTGTTAAGCCAATTTCAAGATGCTTAGTTCGTTCATGGAACATAATCAACGATAATTCCTACTCCAAAGCTATCATTGAACTAATTATAATAGGACTCAACTCAACCAAAACACTAGGCAAGCTCAGCGCTCAACCATTCAGTCGAGTTCGGATACTCCCATTCACTAGGCACAAGTACTATATATTAAGCCCATCCCCTGACTCATTACTGTTCAGCCGGATCCATCAATATTATATTGATCCAACAACACATAAATACATCCTAAAACTACATGATAATTTCATATTAGAATAGAGGAATATTTGGTTTGATCTCTTTTACTAAAAATTCAAATGCTTCTTTTCTTTTGGTTTTTTTTTTCCAATTCAAAAAAGAGGCCCTTTTTTCTTTTCGCCCCTAAGATTATGCTTGTGCCATAGTAATCCTTAATAGTGTGAGAAGGCTATTCATCGAAAATTATTCCACGACTCTATGCCTTCTAGCTAATCATCAAGTTTCAAAATCTACCGTTCATTGAAGTACATTTCTTGAGAAATTAACTTTATAGAAATTTATTACTTAATAAATTTGTATAAAATTTTGTTTAATTAAACTTTAAACTTTACACGAGTTTAATCTTAATTTCATGGCCAAAGATAAAAAATATGTCGAATTTTTTTGAGTTTTTTTTAAACCTATATCACATTCTTTCATAATTAACAAAAAAATACTTTGTCCTTTCAATTTTTTTTCAAAAATATTATTCCAATTAAATAATTTAAAATGTATAATTGAAAATACTATCATAACATAAAATAGTAAAAAAATAAAATAATGAGCCCACTGGTGGAACCAGAAAACTCCGGGACAGATAATAGGATCAGACAAAAAAACTAATAAATTCGATTAATCGAACTGAAAATGAAAAATCAAACCGTATTTTATGGTTAATCGTATCACCGATTTAGGTTCAGATTCAAGATATTATTATTTTATCATTAATGGTTTATGTGGTTGATATATAAAAGCCCAACGGTTAATGGTTAACGGGTTCATGTGTGTGTGTGAGTGTGTGTATATTATAGGTTGTGTATATTAAATATATCTAATATTAGTATATTTTTTGAAAATAAAAATTTAATTCCATTATTTAAATTTGTAGTTTTTCTATCATGAAATACTAAGAGGGGGTGAATTGGTGCAGAATTAAAACATTTAGAAAAATAAAGAAAAAGTTTAGATGAAGTAGAATGAACACAAAGGAAGTTTATAGTGGTTCGGACCAAACTTGTCCTACATCCACACTCCCAAAGACCTCTTTGGGGTTCCACTAAACCACAATAGTGATACAAGGGATTTCAAGACTATTCCAAAACTTTACAATGAGTTTTGTCAATGGCTAACTCACAACCAACCCTAGTGTTAACTCACAAAGAATTGACACTAGTACAAGGATAAATATTTCACTCAACCCAAGTAACAAATGCTCTAGAGTTCTAGCTACCTAAAAACTAAACAAAGAGTTAATTACAAAATAATGAGAAATATATTTTCAAGAGTTTGGCTATCAAAGAATTAATGTCCTTAGTTAAGGGACATTTATGAAGAGTATTTATAGCGAAAATACCCAAAACTAGCTGATAGAAACAATCCCGTACTTGTCTCCAAAGTCTAGTTGCTTTTGCATTTAATGCACTAAAAACCGTCAGCTCACAGGCGTGAGATTTGTAAAGCTATCCAACGGCTAGTTTCTTCTCATATTTTCATTGAAATCGTAGGGGAGATTTCTTCCATCGCGGGCACAATTTGATGACCCAGAATATGCTTCAAAATGACTTCCTATTCCATTGAATCGCGGAGGCGATTCATTGAGTCACGGGTGTGATGTGGGGATCCAGAAAGTACTTGGAAATGAGCTTTCTGTCTAGTTAAATTGCGGGGGAGATTTAACCCATTGCAGGCTCAAAACGTGTGAACAGGAGACCTCAAAATTTTTCCCAAGGCTATGCCTTTGGTCCTGGACGTGATTTCCATATCACGGGCATGACATACCATAGTCGCCAGGGTGATTTGACAATCACAGGCGCGATAAGGTGTCTTGGGCACGATTCTTTTTGTCACGGGCGCGATTTACGGGTCTTCTAGTAAAACTAGGTTTTTGCTTTATGAAAGTCTACCTACACACTTAGGAACTTAGTTAAACATAAATGAAAGGTTGTTAAGCTCAAAAACAAGATGGATTGATGCCACTGAGGCCAAAAATCTCCCCCTTTCTGAGTTTGACAATCATAAAAAATACTAAGTTCAAAAAGCTTGAATAAATGGTTAAGTGTGTGTAAGTTGATGAAATTGCTCACCCTAAACTTGTACAGGGCTTTGAAAAACATAAAAATAAGGGAATTTCTCCCCCTTTATCAACTTAAAAACATTAGATGGTGAGATTGAGTAGGGTGGATAGTCTTGTTGGTGGCCACCTAAATGTGAAATTATGTGAGGAAATGAAAGGAAATGTGAGGTTGAGTAATCTGATTCCAATTTGATGAGAAATAATGTGAATTGAGATTGTTTGATTGATTGAGATTGCTTGATTGATTGAGATGTGGAATTGGTTGAAAAGTTGCTTTCGTTAAGTTGAATGTGATTGAGACTTATGATTGATCTTGATTGTGTATTCATTGTATGATTTAGGTGATATATATATGTTTGGAAATTTTGGCTTAATATATTCTTGGTTTAGTTTATTAAATGCTTATTGAGTTGCCAGCTCACCCCTTGGTAATTTTTTTCCTAGGTAAGCGTGATAGTTGATATCCTAGCAATGCATTGCCCAAATTTTTGCATCAAACAACTTGATCAGGTGGGCTGGAGGAGTTGTCATGAGCATAAAGGGCATTTTGGGAAACTTATGTGTTTTTATGTGTGATAAGTGCTAAATTTATATATATTTATTAATCATAATTCCACTAATTTAAATGTTTATTGACCTAATTTTGCCTAAATAAGCTTAATTTTGTTCTTTGATTAATTTTAGGTACAAGTGTGAAATTTGGATGGATTTGGAGTTAATTTGAGCCATTTTTGGGTCTATACCGTCTACAATACTGATGTGTTTTACCAGTATGGTAGAATGTATAGTCAATTGAAGTCAGAGCTAAAGATTCCAAAATTCCAGAAGGATATACTGGCTGCTATACCGTTTGGTGCTACCGGTATGTCTGCCAGTATAGTACTCTGCAAGTCTCGAAGCATGAAATCTCGCTATACTGGCTACTATACTGACTCATTCTACTAGTATAATGGCCAGTATATGTAAAAATTAGGGCAATCTTTGGACGATTTTAAGAGGAAAAGCACTACAATTAAACCTAGAAGTTGGGCAATATACAAAGGAGGCTTAAGACATATAAGGGGGGATTCTAAAATTTATTTTGAAGGCAAGAGGCAAGATTATTCCAAGTTCTCCATCATTCAAACAAGTGGGAGATTGAAGATTCAAGGTTTCAAGATTGAAGACTTAGATTCTTCAAATGGGTTTTCTTTCTCTAACATGAATTCTTTATTCTTGATTTGTTTGTGTGATTTTCTTCCGATCTCCATGAACTAATTTTCTTTTTCAAGTATGGGATGATGTAGTTGATACAAACCCTATTTAATTTAATTTCAAATTTTCTCACATATCTATGAATTTTGTTAATTTGCATTAATGCTTGTTTGATTTTCTGAACAATTATCTACATGATTTGAGATTATATAGTTGCTTTGGGAGTTGAGCTATATAAGAGCTCTAATTAACAAAACCAAAGTTTATTAATTTGAATAGGGATTTTGTTTTAATAAACTTAGGGCGTTTTAAGGTTGTGATTAACAATTCTGTTGATTAATTCTTTTCAAAGGTTAATTGTGTCAGGAGATGAGTTAATTGGAGGGATTAATTAATTAATAGAATCAATTTTATAAGTCTAGGGATAGATTATAAACATTTTGCCTAGTTTCATAGAGAAGAAATTTGAAATAGTTAAATAGGAAAAATCAATGAAATCTACCCCATACTTGAGTTCAACCTCATTGTTTCAAACTTTTTTTAGATTACTTGCCTTAGTTAATTTTGCTTTATTATAGTTTAATTTAGTTTTAATTCACTAACAATTATACTCTTTTACTTTGATTTAATTAGGCTTAAATAATTAGAATTGCAATTGACACTATATCTCTGTGGGAACGATACTTTACTCATCACTTTATTACTTGTTCGATTGTGTATACCTGCACAGCCCGCATCAAGTTTTTGGTGCCGTTGTCGGGGATTCAGTGCTATTGATTGTGATTTTGTTTATTTTTGTTTGGTTAAATCTTTTTCTGATTTCTTTTTCTATTTTTTTGGTGTTTTTTCGGTTTATGCTGACTAGGAGAAAGGCAAAAGAAGATAATCTTGAACCTGATCCTGTTGATTCTAAAATCGAAAGGTCCGCTAAAAGTAGAAAGAGAGCAGCTCGAAGGGCTAGGTAGAGAGAGTTTCAGCAAGCTGTGACTGGTGTTGATACTAAAACCCTTCAGGAATCTAGTACACCGAAAGTTATGGAGCAATCAGGTATTGTGTATCCTGAAATAGCTGGGAATAATTTTGAGATTAATCCCAATTTTATTGCTGTGGTGAGGAACAATATACAGTTTAATGGGTTTCCTAATGAAGATCCTCATCACCATCTTAAGGTATTTTTAGAAGTTTGTGGGTTAGTGAAAAAGAATAATATACCTTAAGAGACAATCAAGGTGCTACTCTTTCCATTCTCTCTTACGGAAAGAGCTAGAACTTGGTTGGACTCAATACCGGCTGGTTCTATAACAACTTGGGCACAATTGAGTGAGGCTTTCTTAGATAGGTTCTTTCCCCCTGGAAAGACTATGCAAATGAGGAACAACATTACTGAATTCAAGCAATATGATGGGGAGACCTTTTATGAACCTTGGGAGAGGTTTAAGGAGTACTTGAGGAAGTGTCCTAATCATGAGCTACCTGAGTGGATGGTGGTGCAACACTTTTACAAGGGCTGTTGTGATGAATTAAAATAAACCATGGATGCTGCAGTTGGTGGTTCTATTATGGGTAAAACTATTAGTGATTCTCGCTAGCTGATTGAGGAGTTGGCGCTTAATAGTTATCAATGGCCAACTGAGAGGCAGACTGGTGTTAAGAAAATAGCTAGGGTGCATGAGGTGAACTCAAACCAAGCTTTGCAAGCACAGGTAAGTGCTAACCAACATGCTCTGCAAAATTTGACTAAGATAATGGAGAGGTTATATGCTAAGCTTAGCAATCATCAAACTGTTATGTATTGCGATCTTTGTGGGGAGAACATTCATAATAGTAGGGATTGCCAAAAGGGTAATCCATTTGCCCCTGAGCCTGAGGAGTAGGTTAATTATGTTGGTGGGAACCATGGGAACAATTTTTAGCAATGGCAAGTCAACAACCCATATTCCAACATATATAACCCTGGATGGAGGAATCACCCCAATTTCTCTTGGGGAGGCAATAATGCACAGAAACAAGCACCTCCTGGATTTAAACAACCTGCTCAGCAAAATAAGGGGAGAGCTGATATGAGTAATAGTGCTTGATAATATATTAGAGATGTTGGCTAGTCAAAGTACTCAACATGCTAGTGCCATTAAGAAAATAAAGGAGGCTATAGTTCAAGTTAATCAGACAGTTAGTCAACTAGAAAAGAACAGTTAGGCTTCTATTCATAATTTGGAGAATGAAATTGGGCAGATGGCCCAATCTATGAATTCTAGGAACCCTGACACTTCTCCTAGCAATACTGAGGTGAATTTCTAAGGTTAATAATGGGAAATCAGCAACAGGTGGTCCTAAAGTGGTGGTTGAGGATGTAGTAGATGAACCAAAGGTGATATATGATGGTAAGGGGGCTGAATCTACACCTGTTGCACCAAAAGCAGCCACGTATGAGCCTAAGGTTCCATATCCTCAAAGGTTAAAGAAAGCTCAACAAGATCTTCAAAGATTTAGGTTTCTGGATGTGTTCAAGAAATTGCACATCAACATTCCATTTGCAAAAGCTCTTGCCAACATGCCTGCTTATGCAAAGTTCTTGAAAGATGTCATATCTAGTAAGAAGAAATTGGAGGAGTTTCAAACAAGTGCATTGACTGAGGAGTACAACAACATCATATCTCAGTGAGTTCCTCTTAAACTAGAGGACCTAGGGAGTTTTACTATCCCTTGTGTGATTAGTGATTGTGCTTTTAATAGATGTTTGTGTAATTTAGTTCTTGTGTGAATTTAATGCCATATTTTGTGTTTAAAAGACTAGGACTTGGAGACACTTACTTTGCAATTGGATGATAGGTCTATTAAGAGACCAATAGGGATTATAAAGAAGTTCTAATTAAAGTTGATAAGTTTATTTTCCCTACTGATTTTGTTGTGCTTGATTTTGATGCTGATGTTGATGTGCCATTGATTTTGGGTAGACCATTCATGAATACTTCACGTGCTCTAATTGATGTGCATGATGGCAAGTTAACCCTAAGGATTGGGGATGATAGTATAGACTTTAAAATACAAAAGTCTATTAAACAACATGACATAAATGGTGCTTGTAAGAGAGTGGATGTTATTGATGATAGTGTCATGAATGTTTTTATTGCTGATACTAATGTCAATAAATATTTAGAGAATGGTGTAAAGAGTGATGTGAGTGATGAAATTATGATGAATTCAATACCTTTGCATGCTAACATCACTCTCATGCCACTTTCTATTGAGAAACCCTTTGTTGAGTTTAAACCTTTGCCTAGAGCATTTAATTATGCATTTATAAAGGAAGATGAAATTTTACCATTGGTTGTAGATCCTGGGGGAAAGGTCAATGGTCAATTGAAGCCAGGTCATGGAGGAAATGTAGATCATACAACATCTACATTTTTGACTCGGTTTATTGAAGTGAAGTATTACAAAGTCGAGGTAATGACTTTAACCAAGCGCTAATTGGGAGGCAACCCAAAATTTTTATTGCTTTCTTTTCATTTTATTTATTTTTTAGGATATTTTAGGATGTTTTAGTTGCTTTAGGATTTTAGGTTGATTAGTATGGATGTTGGATACTAACAACTCTTGCTATCTATCTATCTATTTCTGTTTGTGTTTTCTTGGCTTTAATTATACTACTAACAATTGTGTGCTCTTGTTTTAAGGTAGCGTAATTTTTCCTTTCTATAGTTCATTCCGTTTTTAAATTCAGAATTATGGGAATGCGATTCAGGGGAGTATCATATTTTTCCTTTCTTTTATTTTTCCTTTTCTTTCATTTTTATTTACATTAGGGACAATGTAAAATTTTAAGTGTGGGGTAGGGAAAATATAAATTTTTTTTCTTAATTGACAAGGAAATATAGGATGATTGAATGTTAGATAAAATTGAATTGCTATTCTTGTGATTGATTGTTTTTAGATAACTTTGATTTTAGAAATAATTACTTGTTTTTATTGCCAACTACTAGGATTTTTAAAATTTTTGTAAAATTATTTTGTGAAAAATTGTTTTTAGTTTTTTATTTTTGTAATCAAATTTTTACTTTTGGCATAATTAAGGACTTAATTTTTGAATTAATGTTTGTTTACATAGCCAATACACATAACCTATTTTGTGAGGTTTTGAGCCAAATTTGAGCAATATTAAGGGCCTGTTTGGTTGAGCGGTTATAATCTAGCTGTTGGCGGATAGCGGACAGTGGATGGCGGACGGCGGACAGCGGACAGCTAGAAATTCTAGCATTTCAGCGTTTAGTTATATTTTTACAACCGCTAACATTTGAAATCTCTATTCACTGGTTTTAAAAGAATTTACCAAACACCTAAATCTAGATGATGGAGTTTCAAATCCTAAACGCTAACTCCATCCGCTAAACCAAACGGACACTAAACATATGCTCTTTACTTTTATTGTTGTGTGTATTTTCCAATATAATCAGTGTTTTCTTTTAGATCTTGCCTAGTTATACGTCTTGAGATCATATTTCATGAACTTATTGCATTAAAGTGATTTAGGCACCTTTAGATAAACCATTTTTATGTTAATACCCTTTTTACCCCTTAGGTTAACCAATTTTGAGCCTTAGCCTTTTTCTTGTTAATTTTAACCTCTATTGTTTACCCATTTTCCATTTTGCTGATACCCATTTGTTGGCCTTGGTGGCACCAATACATCTTATTTTGAGCTTAACAACCTTATCTTGCATTTAACAAAGTTCCTTAAGTGTGTAGGTTGAAGATTGTTGAACAAAAGGAAAATTCAAAAATGACCTGTAAATTGTGCCAGCGATACCACAATCACCCCCATGATTTACAAAGCCAGAAAACATGAAAGTCTTTGGAACTTAAATCACGCTTGCGATATGAGAATCACCCCAGCAATATAAAGGACCAGAAGATATGATTTTAAGGTATTCTTTGTTTGTATTTTTCATGCCCGCGATTTAAGCAAGCAGAAAACAGAAGTTTCTGATCCTTCCTATCGTGCCCGCGATGTAGAAATTGGCCCCATGATTTCATGAGGGAGAGGACACGTATAAAAGGCATTTTTTGAAGACTTCAATCGCGCCCGCGACTAAGGAAATCGCCCCCGTGATTTCTTAGTCAACTTGACCGTTGGAAGATGTTTCAAATGTCGCGTCCGCGACACCGGATTCGCGCCCGCGATTAATGGTAATCATTGAATTTTGATTCAAAATCATCTATCCGTTGGAGACTCAATTAGGGTTATTTCTAATAGCTAGTTTTGGGGTTTATGGCTATAAATACCCTCTTAATTGTGTTTAAGAATAGAACACACATTCTTAGATAGCCAAACTCTTGCAATATATTTTTTTAAAATTCTTTGTAAATAAATTCAATTGTTGAGTTTATTGTGTGTGGGTAGTTAGAGCTCTAGAGCATTTGTTACTTGGGTTGAGTGATCTTTCTACCTTGTACAAGTGTCAATTATGGTGAGAATTGGGAAACACTTGATTAGGTTTGGTGTTAGCCTTGTAAACACTAGGTTTGGGGTAAGCCTTGGTAAACCCTAGGCTTGGAGAGAGCCTTTGTCTTTATAAAGGTTTAAGATTGTAACGACCCGAATCTAACACAATATAATACGGATTAATATATATAAATATGGTAAATAATCATAAATTAAAATTCAATTGAAAATTCCCTTCGAAAATAAATTTTTCTCTGAAAATAGGGTCACAACGATCGTTGTGAATAGTGCAACGATCGTTGTCAAATGTGCAACGATCATTGTGGATGAACAGTGATCGTTGTAAAATACACGAAAATCATCCAAAAATCCAGTAAGGTACACGAGCTCGTGGGAAAATAGCAACGAGCTCATTGCAAATCAGCAACGATCGTTGTCAATAGTGCAACGATCGTTGTAAGCCAAAAATCACCAAAACGAAATATTTTTCCAAAATTCGCAGTTCTAAAACAGAATTTCTGACTTTCCTCTGTAAAACCATACTTAAACCAACTCAAAATCAATTAATATATATGTCAAATTTTTCAAACTTAAAAATACAATAATGTTTATATCCAAGAAACGTTGAAAACATCATCAACATATAATTAACCAAAAATTAACTTATTCAAACATTTACTCAAATTCTTTTACACATATATAAACACATCAAATAGTTCATTACACATATGTCAATTAACAACTTAAAAACCAATGCATACATATATAAATGCATATCGAAATGCATCAAATGCTCGTTATCCACTGGCCAACCTGAACTTCTATTGAAAAGCACGTAGACTTCTATCTTGAACCTGAAAAATATGCCAAGGGGTGAGCTGGCAACTCAATAAGCATTTAATCAACTAATCAGGCATATATTAAGCCAAAACTACTCAATACACATAAACATCACATACTTTACACATATTAGAATACTATCAAAATAATTCTCATTTAAGGCAATTCACAACCAAATCATTTTCACAAAGCATCAACCAATCTCAAATCATAACAATCACAACAAATCAAGCTCGGATGACTCATTCTCACATTTCCTCACATTTCATTTCTTT
>CANYLF011294046.1:0-10547 GCA_948193215.1 Bocquillonia castaneifolia | reverse complement strand
AAAAAATTTAAATAATTTAGTGAGGATATCAATTATAATTCTAAAATCAATTAAAATTATTGTTATTATAGAATGCTGCTGTTATATAACAAATTATATAATTAAATCTAATAACATTAATTAAAATATTATTACCATTATCGCTAGTCTTTTTTAAATTTTAATTATAAGTTAATTTTTGCAATATTCTTACTTTATTAAAATATTACTACCAGTATGTTTATTATTGCCAGAATCTAGGGTTAGAGGGTGCTCTGTGTGTGAGAAAAACCTGTCCTGTACCACTATGGAAGACAACTGTAGCTTCCAAAAGTTACAACTGTCCTATGGTCTCCTTGTCTTGTTTCTTATAAAGATCAGTTTATCAATCTGTTTGCCATGTTGGTAGCCAATGGGTCAATAAGTGGGTCTAGGGCCCAGTTCAACTTAAGCATACTTATGTTGAAGATGGGGCTTAATTTCATCCATGATCCTTGAATTTTTCGATTTGTAACACCATGATCCTTAAATTTCAATTTGTAACACAAAACTCCCTCAATTTTAATTTTGGTTACACCCATGGTCCTCTCGTTAGTGTCCAACAACCAAATGAATTTTAAAAAATTCATTTTAATGATTTTTGTTATTAAATTTTGCAGGTGAGTCAAGAAAAAATGTAATCTAATTTATAAAAAAATAAAAATAATTTTGACCATGAAATTATTTTCTTATATTTTTTAATTGAATAAAATTGAAAAATTCATAGAAAATAGGGAAAAAGTCCAAATGTTTCCTATTTTAGTGAGAGATCATGATAAAATATACTAAATTTATTGGAATACAGGATGACAAAAATTGATTAATAGTAGTGTATGAATACTAATGGTAGGAACTTAAAGACTAATGGTAGTATTCATCCACTACAGTTAACCAAATTTTACGGTCTTATATTCCAATAAATTGATCATTTTTTATGACCTTCCATCAAATTTGAGATCATTTGATCATTTGTTCTATTTTCTATGAATTTCTCAATTTTATTCAATTAAAAAATATAAGAAAATAATTTCATGGTCAAAATTATTTGTATTTTTTTTATAAAATATATTGCATTTTTCTTGACTCACATGCAAAATTTCATAACAAAAATCATTAAAATGAATTTGTTAAAATTCATTTAGTGGTTGGACACTAACGAGAGGACCATGAAAGATTAAAGTTAAGGGAGTTTTGTGTTATAAATTGAAATTTAAGGATTATGGTGTTACAAATCAAAAAATTCAAAGACCATGGATGAAATTAAGCCTGAAGATGGTGGGCATTGCCTTTTTTTTTTTATCCAATAATAATTATTTCTTTATAAATTTGTTTATTGTTAGTCACCTTAAAATTACTGTTTTGCGCTATATATAAATCATACCATAATTTCATCCCCTTTTAAAGAAAGGAAAGTGTTTAACATCCCAATTTGGGACATCCCAATAGGGATATTTATGTCATTAAACTTAAATTATTTGGTTTTCCAATGCATCTTAATTCATCATAAAAATACTTTTTTATTTTTAATTTACACAAATACCCCCTCAATCACTTTTTTGAGATGTCCCAATTTGGGAAATCAACCATTATTGTTTAAAGAAATACTATTTGTCATTCACGTATATGTGTGTGTGTGTATTAAACCGAGCACGATATTTTCTATTACATTTGGTCATAAATTCCTTTTGTTTAGAAAAAATAGTACCGAGATTAAACAGTAGTACAGCATTATTTTTCATCATCCACTTAAGGTTGATGCCATTTTAAATTATTGCAATCTTAGTTGTGATTTCTATAACAGTGAGCCTTATTTTATTTCTTAAATGAGGCAAGAAATGTTATTTAAAAAGGAAGAATTATCCTAAATTATACAACTGAGTTGCCATTAAGACATAAAAGGAAAAACTATATTGCTAAAACGGCATCAGTTCTGGATGTTGCTGGGTTGCTATTTAACTTATTGTCTTCAAATGGTAAAGCTTAAAAAAAAGAAACCCATTGACATACATAGCGATGAAGGCAACTCTATATTTCTCATTTAGAAAAGCGGACCGTTTTTATTAGCATTTTGGTAATTCATGTAAAGGATATATGTCTTGCATAATGGAGAGAAACCTAAGTTTCTTTAACTGCTCAATCTGTTTATCTGTATAGACTTCTTACAGCTTAGTTTCCTTAAATTCCATTCTCCTATTTCACCATTAACCTATTCGGAATAAGCAGCATGATCGCTCCGGCAATGATCGTTTCTATTGCCGGAGCGTCCATTGAACAGAAGCAGCTTTGGCTGTGCAAAAGAAGAAACAGTCTAAAGACTTGAGACTTTGTCGTAATTCGGAAATCTTAGAGTTTTGAGTTGAAGAAATAATTGATAGACACATAAAGATTGCTTGTAAGAACTTGTTCGACAGTGTCACTGCGATAAAAAAAAGTCTTGACGGGCATTTAGACCTCTTAATCATTATCATATCATAACAAACAAATGCCTTAGCCAACTTGCTTTGCTTTCTAAAACAGGCCATTCAAAACAAGTAGAATAGGAGAGAGCTTCTCACAGTGGCATGAAATACAATGCTGGTGATCTGATCTGATCAACCATACATGACAGACCGAAAAATTACTATTTGCATATGCACATGCACAATAAACCACCTTAGCAAGTAAAAACTCATGCAAGAATGATAAACACGAATCTATACAGATTAGCTTAAAGCCCTGTGCAATCGTAAATACATAATTAAACGACAATAAACCACTTTTAGCAGGTAAAAACTCGTGCGCGAGTGATAAACACGGGTCTATACAGATTAGCTTAACGCGTGTGTAATCCTACGTACATATTTAAAAGCAAAACGACAACAATAGCAAAATCATGCTTCCATACAGTTTAGCTTAATACGTATTCAATCCTAGGTACATAATTAAACGCAAAACGACAACAATAACGAATCTTGCTTCCAATTACTACAACATAATATATCTCCTTGCTAACTGGAGATCCCACACGTAATAATTGGAGAAAGATAGAACAGAACATATAATAAACGATGCACACTTGCAGAATAAGCTACAGATACTCTTAGCTACTACAACTAGGTATCACATTCAGAAGCAGAAAAAAAACTTACATAGAAGATGAAGATAAACAACATCAGAATTCCTATGAGATCAATCTAGACACCTCCAACAGTAAGTTCTACATTTTCAAACACAAACTCAAAATAAAGATGGCAAAGTCCTAGGTCTGCTATAGGCAGAGAGCTACAGCAGTTTTTATTATGTCTACTTTGGAAAATGCTTATTCTAAATCATTCAGCCACGGATGCTCCTGGGGGAAATTAGGCTTTCAGAATACACAACAGCCTTGTGAAAGCGTTCATCTCCCAAGCCTTCAACCTCAAGGTCCTCAAATTCTTCCCCATCATACATTACAAACCACATGCGCCTAAGAGAGATGATGAGCTTGCCACTCTTGGTGAAGCATTTTGGATGCAAGCGATAATGAATACGGAAATTAGCTTCTTGATTTATGATCTTGGGAATTGTCATTAGTTTAGTCCAAGACATTTTCACAGATCCACCAGCACTACCAGCATTTCCTTCCGTTTCCAGCTTCATGATCCAGAGTGTTTGATCATATTGGCGAAAAACACACAGCGAATCACCTTTAGCCAATACATTCAGTTCTGTTACAACAACAAATCGCTCCTCGACTAGTTGTTCATAGAACCAAAGAGACTGAGGAATAATTGGTTGAAAAGGAGGAGAAGGAATTTCCCTGAATGTTTGATCACACAGCTTAAAACATAAAAGTCGGTCTGCGAGCTTATTCACCGTGCTCGCAGCCCAATAAAGACAACCATGGAGAGGAATTGGTTCATGGAAAAGAGTGTAACTAAACTCTCCAACATGCTTCCACAAATTCATTTTCACTGAAAAAACATAAGCCTGTTTATCACAAACACTCACCACCTTATAGTCTTCCGTATTGGGATCAAAGCCAAGACCACAAACTCCAGCACAAATGCCTGATACTTGAGGAAGAGGCAATATTTTGTAATCATGAATAGATGGATTCCATAAAACAAGAGTAGCATCAGGGTTATCACCATCAGAAATGGATAAACAAAACATGCCATGACAAGCACCAGTCTTGATTTCGAAAGATTTTTCTCTGAAAAGAGGAAAATCAATCTCAGAAGCAGACCTGAAAGAGTCTTCAAGAGCCCCACCACCAAAAGCAAACAATCTGCAGCTCTTAATCTGAGCATCTTCATCATGTTCTCGAAATCGCCTAGGTCTGAGGATGGTCTTGGTGGGGTCATACAACAGAAAGATACTGTTATCATTATGAGGACAGTCTTTAATAGAATTGCAGTGAAGATGGCGGTAAAGAAGCCAGTAGGGGAATTTTGAGTGAGTGATAAAGTTGTACCAAGGCTTTGATACACACTTGAAACGAACAAGTGATTTCAAGGGTAACCTTGTGAGGATATCAGCAACTATATCAGCAGGAACATGCTTTGATGCAGTAGACATCGTAACGATGTTTTGATCAAGATTCAAGAATTTATTCTTGAATTTCAAGAAAACTAAAGAGTTTAATTTCTTAGTATTTTTTTTTCTTTCTCAGAGAATTGGTGTATATGATCAAGAATGGCAGTGAATATATAGGAAAACGGATGGAGTTGGAGAATCTAAATAGAAGGGTAGGGCCACTTGATTTCTTCCTTTTTTTCCTTTTATTTTCTTTTTATAAAGTGCATATGTTTGACTAGGGAAGAAAAGGTGTAGGGCAAAAATTAACATGTCAGCTAAACCACAACACAGGCTGATGAAACAATAAAAAATAAAATAAAAATAACAAAAGAAATAAAACTGAAAGTTTAGGTGGCAGTTATGATGTTCTGAAATTCAACAACTCATGCAAAGTGGACAATTATCCATATTGGAATTTTCTGCAAAGAGAACTTGAAACTGACAAACAAAATACATTGAAAATTTAAACATTTTTAGAGTTATTAAAGCTATTTAAAGTTTGAATATCTAGGCACTGATTTTCTAACATAAAGTGCTCTTTAGATGCCTAAATACAGATATTCTGCTTATATGCCTAAGATGGAAGTTTTCTGAAATTCACGAATTTGTTTTGTCGTCATAAATTGCTACAAAAATAAAATGAAAACCTTTTTTATTCAAATGTAGAAATCTTAGACTTATATGGTCTTCGCCGGATAAATTAATCCTTTATCATGAATCTTTAAACAAGTAAAACCTTTATTTCATTTAGTCTTTAAACTAGATTCCTTTATTGGAAATCTTACGGCGCCATAAATTGCTACAAAAAAATAAAATGACAACCTTTTTCTTTCCAATGTAGAAATCTTAGGCTTAGTCTTTGCCGGATAAATTAATCATTTATCATGAATCTTTAAACTAGTAAAGCAACTCGATTTAGTGTTTAAACTAGATTCTTTTATCAGGAATCTACCGTCATTTGTTTTCCTATTTTAATGTTTAATATTTTAAGGTGAGATGTTTGGTTCAATTGAAGTTAATTGAAATTGCTAGGGTTTATCAGAATGTTGCTTGCTCAAACTAAGCAACTTTCATTCACATTCCATTTACAGGTTAAATAGTAACACCTACACAAAGTGGTATGTTTAACTCTAGCAGTTAACCAATGGTGGGTTCCACATGAGACCCACTGTGATCAGCAATTGAGACCAACCCACTCATGAGACCCATTGTGATCAACGGCTGAAATCAATCAACCACAAGTTAAATGTTACTACCTCTATCCCACAAAAAGAGTCCATTATTCCTTTTCACACAGTTTAAGAAATCATTGAATTTTCTAAATTTTAGTGAAATCTAATATAAATTGATAACTTTACCCTTTTATAAAAATTATAATTATAGTGTTGATTCATTTAATATGCTTTGGAATTATCTAATTATTAAGGGTAATTTTGGAAAAAGAGCAATTAATGTGCTCTTGGTTTTATAAGTAGACTTTTTGTGGGACAAGTTAAAAATGAATAATTGACTCTTTTTATAGGACGGAGGTAGTATAATTTTTCAATAAAGGTAATTTTTCAGTTCTTTGATTACTATCTCGGATTTTTTTTAAAGGAGTGCTAAATGTATTCTCTTTATTGCATTATCTAACTTCTCTTTTAATAAGCTATATGTCATTTATTTTTTTAATATTTTAATTCACCTTTATCCGTCTTACACCATATATGGTAAAGGATAAAATGAAAATATTATGTCATTACAATATTAGATAAAATAATTAGACACAATAGGTTAGATAAACTGAGGAGATCGGAACCTAAATTGATAAAAATTCACATGATTCTCAACTTACAGTTTGTTTAGTCTTAACTTACAGTTTGTCTAGTGTTAAAAATACATGGCATGAACTCTTTAGACTTGTAATCCCAAACCCTCCCCAATTCCTTTCAATAGCCAACATCCTAAGAGGCCTCAAATAACAAATCAATGGTAAAACACATTCACTACGATAAAGCATTGCCACGAAAGCCATGACTAGAGGTGTACAAGAAATCGGTTAAACCAATTTAACCGTGAGGAATTCAGTTTTTTGGTTCAGTTGATTCGCTTATTACTTCTAATATTTTCAAATTCAATTCGATTATTAATCAAACTTAAAAGAATTGATTGATTTAACCAAATTGGGAAAAAATTTAATTTTTTAAAGATATATAGGCTTGTTTGAAGTCCAATTACATGGGCTAAAATTTATCTTAGAAGTGTAAATAATTAAACTTTTTAAAAAAAAAAAAAAACCATCTAGGTTCAAATGAAGTTATTAATAGAACCAAATATTTTTGGTCAATTCGGTTTTCAATTTTTTATTAATTCAATCGACTGAACTGACCTGATGAACGCGCCTAGCATGACTCTGGTTTAATACAAGACAAGCTTCTGCTTGTAGTAATTACAAGTCCTCTAGCAGCTAATATATGGATCCAAAAATGGAAATGTAAAGTGGTTTAGCATTGAAATTGGAGATACCATTATTCTGGTACAGAAGTTCCTATAAAAATGGGAAATGCCCACTAGAGTGAAAAGACCCTTTTTCGGCAGCACATTTTAGACCATAATGACAAACTGATAATCATAGAATCACTAATTATTGTAGTAGTGAAACTAGACAAGTTCTACCAAAATTTTGAAGAAATGCATTGGAAGGAAGAAGAAAATACCTTTCTAAATTTCCAAACATTCAGCTCAAACTAACATAAATAATGTAAATAAAAAGTAGGATCATTCTCCTGTTGACAAATATTTATCAACCTATCTTCCATGTCGTCAGCAACCAGCTCCGTAACATTCTAAATTTTGACTAGAGAAAAATGCCGAGTATCAATGCTAGAATAAGCATAACTTTTAGCCAACAGCATGCTAACCTTGAATTCCTTGCAATGCTCGACTAATTGGTTCTTGGAAATATTGAAGTGATATGAATATGGCTTCCTGTTATAACAAAAACATTTAAATCACAATCACATCTTTCTACAGATAAAAATTTGTTACATAGACAAGAAAAAATAGGCTAGATATATAACCTCAGTTCGAATTGTTCGACTTCCTTGATGAGGACAGGTGTTTAGATATGAATTAAAAACCTCTCTAACATCTTTACCCTTTCAAAAAGAAGAAACATTAGGGTCAATATTTGGTAACTCTCTTTTGCTTTTACAAGCAAAATGAAAATACTGCCACATAAATTTCCAATAATAAAAAAATATCCATATTTTTTTATGAAAACAGGTAATACCTTTAAGTTACTATCTTCTTCAATACTTTCTTCAAGTCCGGCAAGCCCCCCAAAAGCAATCAGCAAATGCCTAAGAAATTATATACACAATTGACAATTGGGACAATAAAGTTGGAACTTGGATGAAAAGTTGCTAGCTTAAAATCCCGTATTACCACTACATTTGAAATAAACTTGCTTATAAGACCTAAATAAACTCTGAAGCAAGGACTAGATCAACAAGAAACAAAAGGACATGCCATTGCCATGACAAGTTCCACCATCAGCCAAACCTTGAAACATAAACTGAAAGCCCTTTGCCATAATAAAAGAGTAAGACCATCTGTAGGAAGTTAAATTTGGATCAAAGGCAGAAAAAAATACCTAAAAGTGGGCAAAGAAAGCTCTGATGAGTTTATAATTTTTCCATGCTCTGAGGTACCAATCAAATGATCATAGCCACCCTACAACCAATTCAACTGAAGTTGAAGAAAGCCTTGTTTAAATTGTAAACAGAAAACTATATGTGATAAATAAATGCAGAAAGCCATACAATCAAACTATCAATTAACCTTATATGGGCAGTCATTCAGCACTGAACTGATATTAGAAGCATACCGCACTCTATATCCCCAATACATTCCTGCTTCCTCCCTGGGCTTGGAGAATGAGACAACCTGACGTGGTAAATCTAGATAAATGCAATTAAAAATCATGAACTTCATGAGTGATGATGACCTTTTCTGCATGCATAAATGCTTCATTAATAATGAACTAAACATATGAATATTTTTTTCAAATCAATGAAATAAGTACTATTCAAGGCAATGTACAAAATTAAGGCTGAAATTTGGGCCAAAAGGGAAAGTTTCTAGAATTGAACAGGAAGACTTCATTAACCTGTCTCACATCTTGAGAATGTCAAGGTTCACAGCAAATTTGATAAGAAAAAAGAATTCAAAATCATTACCAGCATCCAAATTGCGGTCCGTTCCCATTGCCACGGTTACTCTTGTGCCAGGTTCAAGTACTTGATCAACAACAACATTCTGCATGATTTAGCTTCAGAAATGTAAAACATGCACTTACTACAAAGTACAAACTTGCTGTCAATCTAGACTTCTAAGTAAATATCACAAAATCAGTGTTAAATAACTTGCAACAAATATAGCTTAGCAGCAATTATGATGTTGGGGAGATGAAAAATAAACATTTGGATAAATTATGCTTTAACATCCCATAAGCAAAAAAAAGTAGCAGTGGGATGTGAGAAATACTATCACGAATTATAATGTTCAAATAGTTTAGATGCTTACTAGTAATTTTTGAAATACTAAAGGAGGTAAACCAAGATTAATAACAAACTACAATAGATTATTACCTTACTCAAACCCACATCAACTAAAGTACCTACAGAGTTTGAAGGCTTTTCCTTCAGTGAGACACCTACAAATACAAGTATTAAGCAATCAAACTGTCAGCACAAAATAACATTTCTAATTCGTAACCAGAAACAAAATTAAAAACTTCAAACAAACCTTCTCGAAAAGGAGCCCACTCGTGCTTACGCAGATGGTGCGGAGCATCAAGAGGAGGCAACAGACCCTGCGAACAAAACAATCAATAAAAGAAAAAGATCGAAACCACTAAAACAATTGAGAAATAAAACAAAATCACAATCATATATATATAAAAAAAGAAGAAGAAGAAGGAATCAGACTCACCACAAATCTGAGACTATTAACCCTAGGGAAAAGAGCTTTTCTTAGATACTGAGGTGTTTCGAGATACCCCAAGATCCTAATGAGAAATGCAGCACCACTTTCATTATCATCAGAGTTATTTCTACTCATAGGATCCTCTTTCACTGAATTACTACTACTCTCATTGTCAAACACCACCACCTACACTCACTCGCACACAATAATCATTAACTGTTAACATAATCACTTTTCACATAAACATTTTAAAATAAATTAAAATAAAACGAAACCTCATCAATCCGAAATATAGTCGCTGCACGGGCAATTTGACCAGCCAACTGTTATTTTAGAAAAAAAGTGTTAATATATATAAAAAAGGATTATTATTATTATGAAAGTTAATAATACTGACTCGAGTAGCGAGCTCGAAAGATTGAGCGTTGTCGATGATGGAACCAGGGACGGCTATGCTGACTGTAGGCGGTTTTCTCTCTTTTTTTTCTTTCTTTCTTTCCTTCTTCTTCTTGCTTTTAGAATCTCCATTAACGACGTCGATTGATATTTGGTGGTCTTCTACTGTTTCTGCTTCTGATTCTGCTCTCTTCTTCTTCTTCCCCATTTGTTAGTTTACATTACAAAACGCGCGTTTTATGGTTCGAGTAATACTTGAAGCTTTAATTTACTTGCTTAAAGGAAGATTATAACCTTTTTTTTTCTTAACTGGACCTATATTTAGTCCAAAAATTTTATGATTTTATTTTTTACTTCTACTATATTCAATTAGGTACCTTCTGACATATTATTCGCACTGTTTTTTTTAATTATTTTATTAATTTTAACTTTCACAATATCTTCACAATATCTTTCAACTTATTTTCAATAATTTTATTTTTTTATTTATACTATATTCTCTTAAGTTATTTTTTAAGAGGAAACATTTCATCATCATACTCAAATATTCAAATTTAAAAATATTAATATTACCAAATTTAACTATTCTTTTATTCATTAAGCTTAAATATATTACTTCATAAAAA
>CANYLF011293665.1:0-11929 GCA_948193215.1 Bocquillonia castaneifolia | reverse complement strand
ACTAATGCTTGTCATAATCCAATAAGGATTAAGACAATACCTAAAGAAAACTAAGTCCGTGAAGGATTTGTATAAAACTTAACTAAAGACATAAACTAACTAATTTCCTGCAGAACAGAAAATTACAGAAACACCCCTGCAACCCAGAAAATTACAAAAATAGTCCTGCACCTAGAAACAGAATTCCTGTGACGCTAAAACATAACTATTTAAACTTAAATCACTTCCCATTCAGCTTTCCCATCTTCCCACATGTTCCAAACGAGTGCTTGTGCATTAGAACTGTTTTTAGCACGTCGTTTGTAAACATTCTGCCAATAACGTGCTCCATCACTTAGGCAAGCTGATTTTACACATTCAAAGTTTAGTGGCTTGCTGCTGCTTGACAAGGTTTTAGTTTCTCAAACTCCCAATTGGGTAAAATTACTGAAAACTGAATATGACTATAGATGTTAGGATTTCATATGCAAAAACATAGAAATGAAAAAAATGCTCACGATCCTGACTACTATATTGTTGATAAATTTTCTATTGCTAGAATGGTTTGATGAATAATAATTGCAGAAGGTCCTTCTATAGAAGATATGGTCAACATTTGAGATTCTAGCTAAGCCTGTTTTGAGGCATATTCTCTTTCATTGTCTTCACAATTGAGTATGCCATCAATCAGTTAAAAGAAGACTCATGCAGAGTTTTAGGCATCAACAACAAAATATAGTAGAGATCACATCCTTTTGTATCTTATGGTGATTAGATCTCAAGGAATCCGTGGGATTAATGGAGCTTTGTATTGGGATGCATGTTATTATCATTTCACAATTAAGACTTGGCTATACCTAATGGAGGAATATATACTTCATAGGAATCATATGTGTATAAATTATAGATCTAGAAAAATCGATATATATGGATGACTTTTTATAGATAGATATAATTAAATACTACTTGTATGCATATGTATGATTTCACTTTCCATATGGGAAGGAATTTTATTCATTTAAGAGCAGTAGCATAATTGGGGAAAACCAGAATTACATTGATAGGTTATAGAATCCCAATTAGAAGTTACATAGTGCCATTAAACACCCATTATCTTGATGATCTTGATTTGTATTCAGTTTCAACAGGCATTAGCCAAATAATGACACTATAAGTTACATTATTGAGATAGTGAAGCGAATTCGTTTGTTCCTTGGTTAGTTAATTATGTGTTCTCCTCTCCTTGGGTTTTAACACTTAGCACATGTGGTACAAAAACTTCTGGTTTTGGTACATATTTGCTTCTTTTGATAAACCATGACTCTGTTGTAGACCTGGTCATGGGCCTTTTTACCTGCTTGTCCTGAAATTGAAATTTTTCTGGGCTCAGGCAATTGGTTTTCTTTTCTGGTCCATCTGAACCTGAGATTAAATAAACATTTTTTGGACAGGCTTGGGAATTTAAGTTGTTGCAAGGCCTGGTTGTTCCAGCTCATTGAATTTGTGTAATATGCAAGTTATTTGTCTTCCTTTTGGGTTGGGCTTGGGGAAAGAGATAGGTCCACTTATCCAGGTCAGAGAAAGCTTGAATGTAGGTGAAATGGCAGCCAAAGTTTAATCCAGCCTGATGTTTGAGTGTCTGTCAAATTTGATTCTTGAACTTCAGTATCTTCTATGTTTCAACTACTTATCAAGTCCATGGATTTGAAATGTGGATTTGGTAAATTTTCTTGATTTTTTCTCCCAGCCATGGGCTCCTAAGCATTTTCTTTCAATTCCCTATAATTCTGGTAAAATGTCGGCTACTTTAGCATGCAGTACAATAATCACCATGGATATCTTATTTTGGCAGATACAAGAAGGAATTATATGACCTTGTAAAGAAAAAGTCAGAAGATGCAGATGATACGAATGAGGTAATTCACTATTTTTTTTTGTTAACATATTTGTGGTTATATAACAAGACTGCAGAACTTAATGTCATATAGTTGAGGTTTTTGACGATATTTTGCTCTGGTTTAAACTCTTTTTAATAGATATCGGGATCATTCTATTTCATAAAAGACAAGAAGATGAACGTTTGACAAATTATGGTATCTAGATCACCATACAATACAATCCTAAACACCTTTTTCCCTCTCTCACTTTACATTGTCTCAAAGCTGGCCGTGGTTCTGATAGTGACATGATGCATGGATAGTTGTGGCATATTGTTCCGGATACTCTAACTTTAAGCCTCTAGTAAAAATTGTTCATAGGAGCTTCTATGAGGGTTGAGTAAATTGCTAAAAAATGTATGCTGTTTTACTATAAAGAAAAATCTCTAAAGATGATTTGAGAAGACTTATAGCTTATGTGCATAAAACACAGATAAATACTCCCTCCATTCCACAAAATTTGATGTTTTAGAACGATAATTTTGTTTCAAAATATTTGTTTCTCACATTCCAACATACCATTAAATGCTATTCTTCCATATTTTTTCCTATTAATTTGATGTTTTAAATGAAAGTTTAATAATAGATTTTTTAGTCAAAGGGTAATATTATAATCTACTACTAAAAAGTAGGCCAATTAGTAGCTTTCTTGGTATGTGCATAACAACTTTAAACGACATATATTATGGAATGGAGGGAGTAATGTCTTTGAGAGTCTGGATAATGTTGAAACTAAGATTTTGATCAATCAAAGATTATGTATAGGGCCATTTAGTTGAAGGTCTGCTCTATGAATGTCGAACAATTTGGCTAGAGTTTCAGTTAAGGTTTTTTTAGTGTTTAATGGAGTGAAATCAAAAGTCATTTTTCAATGAAATGAAGTGATTAGTAGTGGGAATAGAAACTTTAAGTTGTTATCTCTATATAGCATCCATTTAAACGGCGTTGATTATTCTAATTAAAGTTTATTTGCCAAAAGGTGACCTTCATGTTCTTACATAGTGAAGGAACAGAGTTGTTAACGTACTTACACTACCATACACTTTTTTGCTGTTCCTTTTAGCTATTTGATAAAGCTGATAGAAATTCAGTTTTGCTTATATTCATTTATTTTTGCTCCTATCTTATACTTTGTATGTCAATGTTGTAAGTAATCGACCATCTTACATCCTTTTTGAAGTGCAGTACAGAATGCCAGAAGCATATGATCAGGAAGGAGGTGTTAGTCAGGAGAAGAGATTTGCTGCAGCTATGCAGCGCTATAGGTCAGTTTGAAACAAAATACTTTTTTGATTGGGCCAAAGAAATTTTGGTTAGGAAGTTTCACTACTAGTAACTAGCACAATGTGCCAATATACGAACGGTTGTTTTCTCCTATTGTGACTCATTTTCTTTTTTTTTTTTTTTTCTCTTGTAGGGATCCCAGTGCTACTGATAAAATGAATCCCTTTGCAGAACAGGAGGCTTGGGAAGATTATCAAATCGGTAAGTTTTGTGCAGGATTTAAGATTTTTTTAGCAGGTCTTCTAATGCAATGATAGTTCTAGGTTTGGGACTAACTCTGAAGTCATTATCACCCTCTAGGAAAAGCAACTTTGAAGTATGGGTCAAAGAATAAAAAGCAAATATCCGACGATTATCAGTAAGTTGTAGTATCCATTTATTATCACAAAATTGATGGAACTTTTGACTCTGCATTTGTTATTGTATCTTATTTTACATTCTTCGATTGTTTTGTGCTTTATTTCAGTTTTCTTATTTTTTTCTTTATTGAATATAAATATTCTCATTTTTTATATATAGCACATAATTGGGACTTTTTAAATATGCTCAGGTTTGTTTTTGAGGATCAAATTGACTTTATCAAGGCATCAGTGATGGATGGTGACAAGGTAGATCCATCAGTTTCTCTAGTTATTATGGAATCTCATTGATCCAGTATTTTTTCCTCTTTCCTGATTGTGTTTTTCTTTTATGCAGTTTGATGATCAATTGCCTGCTGAGTCCCTGGATGACTCTATGAAACTATCAGCTATGGAGAAGATTCAGGTGTGCATGTTGTTTTTTCTACTTTTTTTTTTTCTTTCATGTGCCTGATGGTTTTTCTTCTTTTCTCCCTACAAATTTGCTGGAGGTGTGTTGTGTCACCCAAAACCATTCAGCATGCATTAGGAATAATTATTTTGGTGCTCAAATTTAGTTTTCTTTTTCACCATAAAATTAAGTAGAGGAAACCAAGTTGATTCCATCAGTCAAATATGGATTCGAACATAGTAATTCTATACAGGTTGCTTTTCCTAGCCCATAATCCTTACAAGGTCTTATCCTTTTTTGGAATGCTGCATTCATGTCAGTCATGCATGCTTTTTTGTCACCCCTTTTGATAGATTATGTATGAATGCCATTGTGATTGATGTTTCCATTGCTCATAGAGCTTGTAAGGTGATCCTGTAGAGCTTGTAAGATTTTGGGATCACAGGTAAATTGACTTGGTGTTGGAACTTGGCCTGCCAAGTTTTTGGGTTCTAAAATTTTGTTATTGGCATCGTATCTCTCTGGTCATGGATTTTAGTAACCATATATTTCTGGTTTCTGTCTATAGTATGGATTTCTGAGTTAGAACTCTTGATTTGAACCATATTTTAAACAGCCTAAGCTTTATGGATTTGCGATCAGTTTACTAGTTTATTTACCCAGCATCTTCAATTTATGCTTATATGAGAGATGTTAAATGTGAGTCGTACATGGGAATGCGGCAAAATTCATGAGCACTTGTGCAAAAAATTTGAGTATGTGTTTATACTTTCAACTGACATATCTAGATCCTAAAAGTTTTATGCTATGTTTGGGAGGGTGGAAAATTGAAGGAAAAAAAAGTGAAGGAAAGAAAATAAGAGAATAATCTTTCCCATTTTAATGTTTGGAAGAAGAGGGAAAGTGAGAGGAAAGAAAATTAGGTTGTAAAATTCATTATGGGTCCCACAAGTCATTTTCTCTCCAAAATGTAGTAAAAATGGGTGGAAAAGTAATAAACTGACTTATATACCGTTATTATAATATTTTTAAGGAAAAAAGAAGACAGAAGGACAAGATTTAAATTTAACACAATAAAAGTACATTTTCTTTCCACCCATTTTACTCATCTTCCTAAACAAGTAAAATTATTTTTTCATTATACTTTTCACCCCATTTTCTTTTCACCACTTTTCTTTCCTCTACCTATTTGTTTCCCAAACACATTGTTAATCTCAATAATTACTTGGCAAGAATCATTGCACAACATTAAGTACCAGTTGTCATTCTAGAAGGAGGCTGTGTTTTCTTTTTAATCATTGGTACAGTATAGTCTTCAGAATTTATCAGTGACAAGGAATCTCTGGTGTAGAAATGGGTATATAATTCCAGTTGTTAAATCATAATCCTCTGGATGAGAATGTTGCTAAAATATATGAGTTCCACTGGTTTTGATGCAGGAAGACCGAAGAAGTTTACCTATATACAAATATCGAGATGAATTACTTGATGCTATTGAGAAGTATCAGGTTCTTACTTCTTTCCTTTTGTTTTTCTCCTCCCGACCATCTTGATGTTATGTTACACATCCATCAGGTGTCTAATTCCTTGTGGCAAACTATTTGTCTGCTACTTATCTGTGTGCATATGCATTTATACAAGTTGTTTCAAATTATTTCTGCTGTAGGTTCTTGTTATTGTGGGAGAAACTGGTTCAGGAAAGACCACACAGATACCCCAATATCTTCATGAAGCTGGTTACACCAAGCATGGAAAGGTACAAGCTTGTTGCTTAGTGAGTTGATCGTAGATGTTTATGAAATTTGTCGTTTCTAGTTGTGTTACCTTCTGTTGAACTATTAAGCATTTTTTAAGGCATTTTTGAGTGCCACATCGTATGATCACAATTGTTATGTGCACGAGTGAAGTCCAATGTTGGGGATACCTGAACTCATTTATTTATTCATTGTTTTCCACAGGTTGGTTGTACGCAGCCAAGGCGGGTTGCTGCTATGAGTGTTGCTGCTAGGGTTTCTCAAGAAATGGGTGTCAAACTTGGCCATGAGGTACGGGCCTCATTTTGCAATAATATTGTGCTTTTGTTGGTTACAAATTTGCCTCTATTGATCTTTTAAAAAAATAGTTGATTTTTGTATCATTTTATTTTCCTAATGGATTTTGGATTTCCAAGTACTGCTGTGGCAAATCAGGATTACACTTACTCATACATGTTGAAATTTATGAACATCTACATGATGGATTAGAATAAAGATCCTGGCTGTGATTTATGACTTAATATTCATTCTATTAAATTTCCTGGCCACAAGTATATCTATCATGAATTTTGCATTTACTGCAAATTAAGGTTGAAGTTTTACGACGTTGAGATATCTACCCTAATCTTCAGTTTGGAATTCAATGTATATTCTTGCTGATTTCTCTTTATGTTGTTTCCATTAAACCCATCATTTACTTGCAAAATACACCAAGAAGATCAATTTTACTCAACACATGATTTATACATATTGTGATGTATTGTGTGAGTGCTAGGGATCTTGTAGAGAAGTATTAAACATCAAATTGAACCTTACTTGATTTGTTCACACAATCAATTTTTGTTACCTATTGAAATTGGACATTAATTTTTTTTCTTTTCATTTGATCAAGTATGATATGCATTCATAGTTGTTAAAGGCGAAAGGCGCACCAAGGCGCAAGGGGGTCTTGGAGCCTAGGCGAAGGCGCGCGCATTTTTGATGTGAGGCGCAAAAAAAATTATACATAAAAATAAAAATTATAAGACTCATTAATGTTAAATATGGTATAAAATCATAAACTTAGCATGTCTACAAGCACTATCACACAATTCTTTGTTGCATGCTTCATTCGCTATAACAGTTCTTATTGGAGCCTATTCTTGACGCTGCCTTCTTTTGTTTTATTTTATTAATCTATTATTTGAGTTCTTTTGCCATAAGTCTACCGTTTGCTTTTTTTTCTTGAGCGCGCCTTTTAAACATGCTGCGCCTTTGAGGCTTTGTGGCACTAAGGCTTGCGCCTTGCGCCTCAGAGGCATGCCTTTGCATTATTTACAAATTTGAGAGAATTTACCTCAAAATCATATGGAATGGAGACAAAGAATCCATGTAGCCGACCCCAAATAAACTTGGGATTAAGGCTTAGTTGAGTTGAGTTATTTGATAAAGTTCTCTTTCTTCAAAATTTTGATAAAAAATTCGAGAGGAGAATGGTCCAATATTTTAGGGAAGATGATTCTGGAAAGTTATCAAAATTTGTAGCCTGTATGTTTCAAGGTTGTCGTTGTGATGTTCAGAAACATGGATTCTGTCTACAATTAAGTCAATATCCTCAAAGTTCCAGGCCCGAGTATATTGTGTACTTTTTTATAATATAGACGTATCAGTATTAAAAAAAAAAATTTATAGTCATACAGCTCCTATGGCATTTTGGGGTTAAATGTCGCTTGTTTGCTGCTGAATGGGCATTGGTAACTTTTCATATTACTTTCAGGTTGGCTACTCTATTCGATTTGAAGACTGCACATCAGAAAAGACGGTTCTCAAATATATGACTGATGGAATGCTCATGAGAGAATTCCTTGGTGAGCCGGATTTGGCAAGCTACAGGTCTGCAACGCTTTTGTACCTTAACAAAAGGCTATTAATTACTTTCTTAAGTTTTAATGCTTTACTTACTTTGTCTAGTTATTTATTAGTGTAGTAATGGTGGATGAGGCACATGAAAGAACATTGTCGACCGACATACTGTTTGGACTAGTAAAGGCAAGTACCTACCTTCAACTTGATGCTCTTACTGCACATCCAGAAGGGACAAAATCTTAGAGATATAAATTTGTTTTTCATGATTCTAAATTTCACTGTATTTGCATACGTTAGTGATTTTACTGCTAATTATCTTTTAACGGATTCTACCATGGTTAGGTCTGCTGGAAATGGATATTACCTTAGCATTTCTGAGGAAATTTACTTTTTTGTTTTTAAATTATTGTCTGGTGTTTGTTGATAATAGGATATAGCCCGGTTCCGTCCAGATTTGAAGCTGCTCATCTCAAGTGCAACGCTTGATGCTGCGAAATTTAGTGATTACTTTGATTCAGCTCCAATCTTCAAGATTCCAGGAAGAAGATTTCCTGTTGAAATACACTACACAAAAGCACCAGAAGCTGATTACCTAGATGCAGCAATTGTAACTGCACTTCAAATCCATGTAACACAGCCACCTGGAGATGTTCTAATTTTTCTCACAGGTCAGGAGGAAATAGAGACTGCTGAGGAAATTTTGAAGCATAGGACAAGGGGTTTGGGGACTAAAATTGCAGAACTTATCATATGCCCTATTTATGCAAATTTGCCTACTGAGCTTCAATCAAAAATATTTGAGCCTACTCCAGAGGGTGCTCGGAAAGTTGTCCTTGCAACAAATATTGCTGAGACATCTTTAACAATTGATGGAATCAAGTATGTTATTGATCCTGGTTTTTGCAAGATGAAATCATACAACCCGAGAACAGGGATGGAATCTTTGCTAGTAACACCTATTTCAAAAGCTTCAGCCATGCAACGTGCTGGTCGATCTGGACGAACAGGTCCAGGGAAGTGCTTTCGTTTATACACTGCCTATAATTACAGTCATGATTTGGATGATAATACTGTACCAGAAATACAAAGGACAAATCTAGCTAATGTTGTGCTCTCATTGAAGAGTCTTGGAATTCATGACCTGCTAAACTTTGATTTTATGGATCCTCCACCCTCTGAGGCTTTACTAAAGGCCTTGGAACTTCTTTTTGCACTAAGTGCATTGAATAAACTTGGTGAGCTGACTAAAGTTGGTAGAAGAATGGCTGAGTTCCCTCTTGATCCGATGCTATCTAAAATGATTGTTGCTTCTGACAAGTACAAGTGTTCAGATGAAATAATATCTATTGCTGCCATGCTGTCTGTTGGAAATTCAATTTTCTATCGTCCGAAGGACAAACAAGTTCATGCTGATAATGCAAGAATGAATTTCCACTCAGGGAATGTGGGGGACCATATGGCTCTTCTCAAGGTTAGTCCATATGTGGTGCATATTTTATTATGTACACACTATTGTAGGTGTGAGATCGTGATTTGGACACAAAGGCAAATTGGTTTGCTTATGCTTATGTATTTTCACATGACTTGCAGATATCATTATAATCTCAAATCTGCAAACCACCACCATCTGACTCATCCATGTGCATATAAAAACAAACAAGCTTAATTAAAATAAGCACACTTTAATTCCTGTGATTTATTTTTGTCATCGTCTTTGTTTTTAGGTGTATAGTTCTTGGAAGGAAACTAACTACTCAACACAATGGTGTTACGAAAATTATATTCAGGTATGGCTCTACTATTTGACATGATAGTTATTCTGTCTGTAGTCTGTACAAAGGCTAGAGACCCCTCAAAATGAAAATTTCAAATCTAAGAAAATTAAAGGCTGGTTAATTAATTTCATATGATTTTGTAATTTACCCAATTAATCCTCGATGTTTCAGTTTATGGATGCTAGTATTGAAAGATTTTGGTGTCATCAAAATTTAAACTGCATAGAAGATCAGATATAGTCACCTTTTTCCTTTAGGTGCATCATTGCCATAGCATTTGTTAAATTGCCTTTTACATTGGACTATTAAGTAAGCCTTTGAGCATCTCTAAGGATGCTTATTTATTTTATTACTTTTTGACTGGAAGCTCACAGGCCTGGGTCGTGGAAATAGCCTTTTTTTTTTTTTAGAAAAAAAACCAGGCTTGAGACCTTGCGTAATTGGATGGTACAAAGTGCACTCGTTTTTCCCCCCTTTTTATTAGTCTATTGAAGTTTCGTTGTTGAACCCTTCCTTGCTTGAACTAACATAACAGTGGTTGATAAATTGAAACAATTTTATTCATCAATAACTCCATAGAAGTCCTCCAAGACCAATTCTTATTCATTCAAATATCACCATTTGTAGTAGCTGGCCGACTCTCTCTCTCTCTCTCTCACACACACACATAATTTACCCTAACGCAGCCTTTCCTACTATCTCTTTTACTCAAAAACCTCTATTAAAGATGTGAATACAAAATGAATAAATGTTAGTTTTCAATCAGGAAATGTTATGATGCTGGGGAAAATAATTGTGACATGAGACGACTTACGATTGTGAGCTTATACAGTTATCTCCATCGGGTTGGGATGTAAAACTCTGAGATTCTAGCTGACCTCTGAACTCATCTGGTTCTTGTATATAGATTATACATTTTTGATAGGATTGGATGCAAGGATGTGTCTGAAATTTGAGCTGACTGCTGATTTCATCTAGTTGTCATGTAATGCCTAATCTGCAAGAGATGTTGGATATTATTAACTGCATAGATTTCATTAGCTTGTGTTCTAAATGCAACTCCACAATCGGTGCTGGGGTTTCTGGGAACATATCAATGTTTTAATAGGTTCAATATAATTTTCTCACAAATCATAATCAGCTGTTTTTTCAAAAAAAAAAGGAAAAAGATGTAGATGTCAAATTTTCATATTAAGTTGATCTTTTTAAATTCTGTCCACATGTTTCAATTATTTAAAGTGGTAACATCTTTTGAATTCAATTAGTTTGATATAATTTTCTGACTTGCAATAATAGTCCATTGCTTTTTTTTTTTCAGAAAAAGATAAAATAGATGCCAAATTTTCATATCAAGTTGATTTTTTTTTTTTAAATTATGTCTACATGTTTCAGTATTTTAATGTGTGGTAACAGCTTTGAATTCATTTGGGGTTTCCTTTGTTAGGTTTGTGCTGTTACCTGACTTGATATCTTTTTTATAATCCATTTTCTCCATCTTTCCAGGTGAGGACCATGAAACGAGCTAGAGATATTCGAGACCAGTTGGAGGGCCTTTTGGAAAGGGTTGAAATTGAGGTGACTTCCAATTCCAATGATTTGGATGCCATAAAAAAGTCCATAACTTCTGGTAAAGTCTTATAAGTACCATATATTCATTGTGACTGGGAAACTGGTACTCTCTTTTGATGTTCAGTTTTGAATTTCACTAATTCTGTTTCAGGTTTTTTCCCTCATTCCGCGAGGCTACAAAAGAATGGATCTTACAGAACAGTGAAACATCCTCAAACAGTACATATACACCCCAGCTCAGGGTTGTCTCAGGTAAGTTGTCTACCTTTAATATGCTTAGCTAAGATCCCTATTCATTCGAGTTACTTGGCCTTTCAAAAGTAGGTGTCAATATAATGTTCGTTTAATTCTGTCACCTATAGTAGAGGGGTATAACTGTGAAGACAGTTCTAATTGGTAATGTGCAATTTGAATTGATACTAAGTTGTAGTTGCTAGGATGACAACCTTAGCACCAGACATTTTGTGCTGCAAACCAAACAATTTTCACTGTCGGGTTCTATACATGCTGTCAAAAATCTTATCAATAATAGAAGATGCATCTAAATGTGTGGGCAAAGGAATTTTTTTTTTACTTTCCATAACAATAGATTTAATTTTTTTAACTAGAAATGTTTAGTTTGGTAGCAATACATATATAGTTAAATATCCACCACCTTTATCAAGTTTAGACAATAGTTCTTCGAGTGCCTCACTGCTGTGGGACTATGATGGGCATTATCTATAAACCGAAATCCCTAATTATTTCACTTTTGTCTACCATGAAATGCATGTCAATATGTTGTGCTGCTAGCTTTTATGCTGAAAATAACAAAGCAATTATGTGCCTGAAGAAAATAATGTACAAATTTACCTAATTCAAACTGTAATTTTAGAACTCATATTTTTCATGTGTTTTGTTTGTTTGCATTCAGTTGCTCCCAAGATGGGTTATATACCATGAGTTGGTTCTTACTACCAAGGAATACATGAGACAGGCAAGTGTTAACACATGTATTTTTATATGATTTTTGCCTACCACTCTGGTTTCTTTAGAC
>CANYLF011293345.1:0-10437 GCA_948193215.1 Bocquillonia castaneifolia | reverse complement strand
GAATATATTTATGCAGCCCGTACAAAATTTTAAATTAAACGGACATCGTTTACTATTATTTTTAATTTTTAATAGTAAAAACTCAATAAATGCCAAAAATACATTCCCGGACTAAGAAATTGAAAAACCAAAAATTACGGTCATTACATAATAAATTAATAATTACACAATAATTAATAAATACATATTTATTAATAACATATAATTAGTAATTAATAACTACATTTAATTATTAATAATTTCATAATAAATATATTTTTTAATTATATATAATAAGTTATTTAATTAGATAATTATTAATTATGTATAATTATTAATCAATAACTATAATTAATTAATAATTACATAATAATTAGTAATTATATATTTATTTATAATATATAATTAGAAATTATTAACTATACTTAATTATTAATTACATATTAATTAAGAAATATATTTTTTAATCTTATATAATTGGTGATTACAATAATTTAATAATTATTAATTAATAACTATAATTAATTAATGATTACAGAATAATTAATAAATATATGTTTTTATTCGTCATGTATAATTAGTAATTAATAAGTATAATTAATTAATGATTACATATTAATTAAGAAATATAAGTTTATTAATCATGTATAATTAGTGATTAATAACTATATTAAGTTAGTAATTACATAATAATTAATAAATATGTATATTTTTAAATATATATAATTAATTATTACTATAATTAAATAATTAGTAATTAATAACTATAATTAATTAATTATTACATAATAATTAATAAATATATATATTTTTAATCATGTATAATTAGTAATTATTAACTATATTTAATTATTAGTTACATAATAATTAATAAATATTTTTAATTAAATATATATATTTAGTGATAAATATATTTTTTAATTCTTTATATAATTAGTGGTTTAGATAATTATATAAGTTTTAATTTTATATAAATTACTAATTAATAACTTTTTATAATTAATTATAGTTATAATAATTCATAGATATATTTTTTAATTACATATAATTTTTAAAAGTTAGAAACGGATTTAGAAAGGAAAGTAAAATCCGTTTCTAATTTTTTGAAATTAGGAACGGATTTAGAAATGGAAATAAAATCCATTTCTAATTAGAAACGGATTTAGAAACGGAAATAAATCCCTTTCTAATTTCAAAAAATTTTAGTCACATTTCTAATTAGAAACGGATTTAAATCCATTTCTAATTAGAAACGAACTAATCTGTTTCTAAATTAATAAAATCCGTTTCTAATTTTTTGGTGCCAAATTTGCGCCAAAATTAGAAACGGATTTAAAATCCGTTCTAATTTCATAACATTTTAGTTCCCAATTTTATTTAGAAACGGATTTGAAATCCGTTTCTAAACTAATAAATCCGTTTCTAATTTTTTGCGCCAAAATTAGAAACGGATTTTAGAAACGGACGAAATCCGTTTCTAAATTAGAAACGGATTTATGTCCATTTCTAATTTCAGAAAATTAGGAACGGGTAATTAAAATCCGTTTCTAAATCCGTTTCTTATTAGAAACGGATTCCGTCTGTTTCTAAAATCCGTTTCTAATCCGGAAAAATCTAGTATTGAAACTTCGCCCTCCTGTTTATTAATGCATGCCCTCCAAAGGTCTAGCCCTATCTCGTTAGTGAAATTAATATCTATAACTTATCACAATATATGAAAACAAAAGAATCTCGGACAGCCTCCTGGCGTAGTTCTCCAGATACACGATTTATTATATATGCCAAATAATGTTATAGAATCAAATAAAAGATTCGAACATTACTTAAGATATATAATAATATGCATTTGGAGAACAAATAACCATGAGAAGCGATCCAAAATTCATCCTGCTCTCATATATTTTGTACCGTGATAATTTAAATAAATAACAAGTTCACAAACTGTCCACTAGGACAATTCAATATCCTAGAATTTCATCTAAGGATACTAGACAAGAACTCTACGGCTTAACTATTTGCTCACATTAAAATGACCGGTAACAATCGTTTTAACTTTAACTTTAAAGTTTGTTATACAATCAATTATATTCAATTATGGTATCAATCGACGCATTTTCGATGCAATCAATTTAGATTTAAAGTATTTATTGAAATATAGTTAACTCAGTTTCAATTAACTCGGTTACAAGAACGATGCGAACCAAATATATTATTCATTTGCTACAAGGATGATGCACACGAATTAGTATCAGATGACTTAATTTATTCGATGCACGGAACATGCAAACGATGATTTGTATTTTTTAAAAAAGTTTATTATTAATTTTTAGTTTATATACTTTATAAGCTAACTATTTCGATGCAAGGAGAATGCAATCGAAAAACGAATTCAATTCAATTCTTTTTGTGTCACCTATAGTTTCTAACCTATTATAAATCTGACGTAAAAATCTATCGAAATTTCGGTAGAGTGTCCCAATATCTACATGTATTTCCCACTAAATGGGGTTGTTCCTGTAATAAAAAAAAAATACCCTTCTATATTTTCCTCATAATGCTGGGCCTACCAAAATTTACCCAAACTTAATCCTCACAAATTTAACAAACCTAAATCTAGCAGCACATGCATATTTACCGACCTCAATAATCTAGCAGCACATGCATATTCACCAAGGTAAGTCTAGCAACACATGCATATTTAATAACATATATAAATATAGCAACACATGGCATTTAAAATTAATTTTATTCATTTTTCATAACTAATTTTTCATTTTCATACAAAAATAATATATAAGTCATGCCAACATTTAAAAAAATAAATAACTACATTACGAAAGTTCTGAAATCATACCTAATATAAATATAGCAATCTAAGCGATAATCCACAATCCAGTTATTCACCTATAAAAATTAAATTTCAAGTTATATATAACCTAATTGTGTAATAAAAAAAAGAATTCATATAATTACATGCTTATGGCTTTAAGCCTTTTATACTTAATTGTTATTATTTCAAGTTATAATTATTAATATTATTTTTAATATTACCCCTAAATTCATTATCTACACTACATAAATTAATTAATCAACTTTTATATCGTAACTCATATAATTAAAAATTTAAAAATTACCAATTAGAATATAGATAGGTCAGTTTTATTATTTACATTTATAAACAATATTATTATTATTATTAAATATTAATTATATTAAAAAATAAAATATCATAATAATAATTATTATCAATAATTCATTATTAAAAAACAGAATTTCTTTTATTAATAATAATTCATTATTACAATTTTATTCAACAAAATTTCTTTTATTTTTTAACTAATAATATTATTAGTAGTATTGTTATTAGCACTATTATTAAAACAAAAATTTAACAAAAATTATATTGATTTTTAACATTATCATTAATATAATATAATTTTAACAAAAATATTTTAAAAAATCCCTATTTTAATTCGGTTTATAATTTTGTAGCAAATATTTACATTCAAATAATTATTATTCTATATCCCTTTAAAAATCCCTAAAATAATCCCTAATTTATTTCATTTTAATTCTAATTATATAATCTAATTACATAAAATTAACCTAAATTAATTTATTATTCTACAATAAATTAAAAATAAAATTAACCATAAAATTAAATTAAAAAATAAGACTCATTAGAGATGCTGGTTTCAACGGCGTGATGAATATATCGAGAGACTGGAGAACGTAGCGGCAACGAAGGAGGAGGCTGGACAACGCAGTGACAAAGAAGGAAGAGGAGGCTGACGTTGACAAGCTTGGAGGCGAGGGAGTTTCACGTTAAGCGATGGCGGTGGGAGGCCAACAATGGGCTTAAACAACAGTGACAGTGGAGCATCTCAAAATGAGAGAGATGAGTGGTAAATGTGGCGGCTAGGTTTTCCAGAAATCTCATTTTATTTTTATAGTTCGTGATTTTGCAACGGACATGTCCGTCACAATTTGAAATCCTGTCCGTCACAAATTTGGCTTCAAAATTAACAGTTAGCCCAAATACTCTATGTCGAAAACATCATACCTCTTGCAAATTTGCGACGGATTATTCGACGCAAATTACTACAAACCCGTCACAAAATATCTGTGCGAATGACAAATTTTTACCAGGAAAAGTTTGCGACCAAATTTGCGACAGGTTTAGAACTCCTGTCGTAAAATAAATATCATATTCCCTTTCGTCACAATTTTGCTACCAATCCGATGTAATTTTAGAAGATTTACGATGGCCAAGTTGTCCGTCTTAAAAGGCTGTCTCAAATTTGTAGATTTCTTGTATTGGTAGGACTATAAATGAACTAAGTCACTCATGAGAAACTCGATGTTCAACTCACTAATGAGCTTGGCTCAAGCTCATTCGTGAATTAAAATGAGTTGGGTTCAAGCTCAATTTTTCATTCTTTTAATTAAAGGAGTCGAGCTTAAACATTGAGGTGCTCGGCTCGTTTATCTTCGTGAATAGATAAATTAGGAGTTCTTGAGGTTGCTCATCTAAAAGCTTGTGAATAGTCTTGATAAGTGTTCATTTATCATACCTATTTATACTTATAAATAAATTATTTAAACTAAATCGTTATTATATTTTTCAATTATTGAAAATAGTCATTATTATATTTTAATTTTAATTTATACACATTATACATGAATTTTATTTTAAGAACAATTTTATAAAAAAAGTACTTTAAAATAAATATTTATAAAATAAAAAATGAAACACGATTATACTTGTGAACACTGGGGGTGAGCAGGAATCGAACCGAACTGAGGTGAACTAAAGTTCTGAACTGAACCAAACTGGACTTTTAATTTGGTTCGATTCCTCACACCATAATTAATTGGTTTGGATTGAAATATAAAGAAGTTTGGTTTTTGGTTAATTGTTCGGTTTCTATAGGTTGACAACTGAACCACCCAAATTAACCAAACTCTAAAACGACGTCGTTTTAGTACTATATATATATATACACACACACACACCACTTAAAAAAAATCGTAACATCATCCCCTCGTTTTAATACACTGTATAAATGCAAGAAAAATGTCCAGGTTTATATTAGAGTATTATTTTGGTTATGTATACCATATGTAAATATTGGACTTACCTATATATTATGCAATGAAGTTCATAGCTAATTCAATTAAATGTTTAATCTTTAAACTTTGATTCAATAAAGTTCAAATTTACTGTGCTTAACCCAATGAACAACCGATTAACCGTACCAATTAAACCGATTAAAACCGACAATTTTGGTTAACCAAACCATTGGTTACTTACTTATTATGGTGTGCATGGTTTGGTTTTTTTAAAAGGTATGTAACTAACCAATCGATCTTGATTATATTCTAACCGAACCCACCCACACTTTTCCCTAGTGAACACTATATGAGCATAGTGGTACTCGACTCGTTTACAGTCCTTGTAATTGTTAGCATTAATACAATAATCCAATGAACAGAAGAGGAAAAATGAAATAAAGAAATAAAAGAAATGAAAACATAAAAAAAATTGAAAAGCTTGAAACCTTCCACTGTAATTCGGAACAGAAACTAACAGGAAGCAGGACACAGTTGAGGCCTGTGAAACACAGTTTTCTTAAGACAGATTCGCCCTCTCCTCAGTGATAGAGAACATGTAGGTGTCTATCTCCTAGAATACAACAATAGTAGTCCAACATAGTGGCACACCTACGAAAAACTAAGCAAACTCAACCTTGTCTTTTTCTATCACCTGAATACAGAATTTGGGGACTAGAATTTCAGAATTTTCATGCATAAAACTGAATGGAAGAAGCTGCCTTTATTTATAGAGAGGAGAGAAAACATGAAGAGGCAACAGAAGAAGGAGAAAGGACTAAGGAAACGAATGGACTCTTAGGCATTAAGGCTGGAAACTAAACGGCCACAAAACTGAAATTAAATGCCAAATATAACTAAATGCAAAAACTGATTCTGGAATGACAAAAGACATTCTGTTGAGAAAATGATTAGGCAATTTGCATGACTAAATGCGGCCCTAACCCGAGTTATGCTATTTGCACACTCCCATGCACGCAAGAGAGAGCCTTTTGGACACAACTTCACATAACCTCTAAATGGTTCAAACTTATAAACACTTAACAATCCTCACTCTCTTCCGTTGTGGGAGAAGTATTTTAAGCTTCCTCATTTTTCTCAACAACCTTTGCAAGTAACTTCCTTTGAGCATCAATTTCTCATTCATCACTTGTTCATTTTGAGCATATAATATATCGTTTTAAAGGTCTTATGGAGTAGAATACGAGACCATAATTCCTGTTATTCAAACCTCTAATTTACCAATAAATATTATGCTTCAAAATTACAAAATATTCATTATTTTCCAACAATAATAGGTTGGTGTGGTTCAAAGGGTCTACGATACCACTATAAACAATACCTATATATATATATATATATATATATATATAATCATAGTGTCATATCTCATGCTCAACTATTTCTACCCAGATAACATTCTTAATTTAAGATAAGGCCGTGTGAGTAGATATATGAAAACCTTTGATTTTACTATCTGTGCGAATAAACAAGTATGCAACTTTTGAAATCTTTAAATATTTGTTAGAATCAAGATCTTTGGTGGGTCTAAGGACGTCTATTCGATACTACAATGACATTCTATTATCTTTGGTGGGTCATAAGGCTTTGATTAAATACCTGATTAAAAAATAATAGTGGACCAAATCAAATCAGATACTAATTATTTCTACTAATCACATTATAGAAGTAGAAAATTAAAGTATGCCATATTTTTGGCAGGTTGGAGTTCATTAGAGAGTAACTAAAGATGTTGATTTAACGAGTGAATTTAGAAGCGTTATTGCAAGCGCTTGCTCAGAATGCATGAACTCTCGAGGGCCTTCACCATTTCAGGAATTTGTGCTTTTCGGAAAAAAGAAAAATTTTGGTGACTCAGGTTGTTAGCCTTACAAACCATCAAATCTGAAAAAGGTCCCACCACAAATGATTTTGAAGAAAAGATGGTGACAATCATTTTAGGATAACATTTTTTTTTTTTTTGCTATTCCTCTTTCACACCGCACAACTTCGAGCTTTAGGAGTGGTTTCGTGCATTGCTTAATAAAAATAAAATAAGTAGAGAATGAGAATAGAAATTTAAAAAAAAATGATGTCAATTTTTTTATATTTTCTTAGTGTTTGATCAAATTAAAAAAAATAAAAATAAAATTTATTCTCAAGGATTATAACAATTTAGATGATCCAATCAAATATAATTCAAATAAGTAGATTGAGATTTCTTGAAACAATTCAATAAGCGAACTGGAGTTTTATCTTAATTAAATTCTAAACATACGTTTTTCACGTAAGAAAGAGAGTTTCTGATTGGATTCTAACCATATTCTTCACGTTAGAGAAGATTACAATTTACAATCTAAGTATCCTAATAGATTAAAAAAGACAATTTCTTAGATTTTCTTCAAACTTCAAGTTCATTTATGCATTCATTTTTTTTTTCTATTTTAGACTCGTAAGGAAGAGCAAAAGCATATTGCACCTACATATTGTGCTTCACTAAGCATAAAAAAATCGTAAAAGTGTGACTTTCATTAATAAAGGATCTGAGAATGTCAATATAAGTAAACGACGTCGAAAAAAATAAAGTAATATTTGATCGTATTTTACTTATCAAAAAAAATATTTGATGATATTTTACTTATAAAAAGATTTTTATTGTAACAATATAATTTGTTACAATTTAGATTTATTTTTTCATAATAATTATGATTTTGTCACAAAAAATATAAATATTGTGACTAAATGACTTATTTATAGTGTCAAAATTCTCTATTGTGAGAAAAATGGTTTGTCAAATTTTAAAATGTGACAAACTCGATTAGTCAATATTTTAATGGTGGCAAAAATTATTTTATCACTTTTTTAATTGTGACAACTTAATTTTTTCATATTTCTATTTTTATGACAAATTTGTATTGTTAAAATTGTTCTAATATCAAATTACTTCTGTTGAATATTTAATATTGTTACAAAAAAATTTCAAAAAATTATAATAATAAATAACTTATTATGAAAAATATAGCAATAAATTAATTTGTCAAAATAAGCACCTAATCAGTAACAGAATTAATTTGACAACTATAATAATACCATAGTTGTCAAAAACATCCAATAAAGCTCTATTTTAAATTGCAAAATATTTTTACGTACGTAAATATTTTTACTGGTATTCTAATACCATTCAACCATTCAACAATAAAACACACATTAAATTTAACTAAATACTAATAAAAAAATATAAAAAGAAATAATATTTTCATTTATACATATTGGTATAACTTCTTATTGATAAAAAAAAATCTTGACATCTTTATAATACATATAAAATCTTAATTACAAATAAAAAAAACTGCTTTTGACGTCACTTTACTGACTCTAGGTTCTAAGCTCTAGCTAACAGTGTTCAAAGTATTCTCCACCAAACCAACGGGGCATTGGTCTAGCGGTAAAGCCACTAGTACAAGGCAGTCCCAATCAAGGGAGGTCTCGAGTTCGATCCTCACCCCCGTTGGGAGAGAGATGAGACTTCTCTCGACCGGGAATTAGTCTGGACAAAACGGGACCTAAAATACTCCGATGGTTCACCACCTATAAAAAAAATATTCTCCACCATAATGAAATCCGCTTTCCTAAATTATATATAAAAAAGGTAATTAAGATATGATTATAAATACATAATATCATCAATTCATTATAATAATAAATATGAAAAAAAAAAAGAAAAACAAATCAGAGTATTCATGTTTATGTATAGATCTATTAATTATAATTCACCAAAATAAGTTATAATACATAAGATACCCTAAAGAATGAACGAAACATATATAAGAAATAAAATTTCTTTAAACATAATCTGTGTAATTGCTTCCCTTGTAAGATCTCAAAAATATGATTCTTTGAATTAAAATTTACTAGGAAATTATAACTTTTCTTTGCTAGAACAAAAAAGTTTCAGTTGAGAAGCAAAACAATAAAATAAAAATTACAACAATATCACTCAATACTAAATCAAATAAAAAGTGACTTTGAAGATTTACTTTCTCAATGAGAGAGTCGATAGCACTAAGAATGTGAGTCTTGAAAAAACAAATATGGTAAATTAGGATAATCAAGTGCAGGCGAAAGCTTAAGTAAAAAAATTAGGATAAGGATTGTTTCTTTTTTAAATTGAGGATAAAGATGAGTGAGGAGGAAAATGAAAATAATTTCAAAATGGAGCCAAAACTTTCTTTCCTCTTTTGAAACAAATTCTATTTCCTGTTTAAAATTTTATCTTTTATGTATTATTTATTTAATAAATCGTTTATATATTATTCGCCTTATACACACACTGAATAATATAATCTTAAACAACCAATCAAAAAAATATCATCTTAAACAACCTTTTCAAAATTAAAAATAATTACACAAGTATTTTGTAACTTTTCTAATTCAAAAGGTAATAAATTTAAGGTGGCTCTATTTCCAGAGCAAATATTGCTAGGGCCAAAGCAATAATTTCTTAATTGATTTTATAATTTAATTTTATTAATACAATAGATATTTTCTTAAAAAGAGTATTTTTTTTGTAAATTAAATATAATAAAATAATGGTGCATTATAATGAGATATAAAAGATATTATAAAGAAATTTAAAATTGATACATATATAAGTTATGGTTAGGTGGCTACTGTATCGTGAAAAAAAATAACAGCACTATAATCCCCATAAAAAAATAATAGCATTTGTTCTTTTTACATTAGATTTTTGCACGTATAAACTAAATTTACTTGCTCTTGACGTAATATAAATAAAAAAAGATTAGAATTCTAATAAAATCAAAGAAGACAATGATTTGGAATATTTTTTTATTGGGAAAATGAAATAAAAACAAGACAAAAAAATTGAAAACCCTAAAAAAAAGTTAAAAATTTTGAAAGTATATAACTACAATTTAAAAGAAAGAAGATATTTTTGGTCTTTTAATAAATTCCCCATTCATCAAAAGAAAAAAAAAAAGAAAGAAGATATTTAGTTGACTTAATTAGTACTCCCTCCGGTCAAAAATACCAGTCACCTTTACACAAAACACACAAATTAAGAAAGTCATTAATACACCATGAAAAATACTCTTATGCCCTTATTAATTAAATAAATTGTAGTTATGTGATTTTATCATATTTATTTATTGTAAGGGTGAAGGTGGAAAAATTGGTTTAATATTACATTGGAAACACAAAATGATAAGTAAAAATGACTTTAATATTTCACAAAAAGAGTCAAGTAAAAATGACCGGAGGGAGTACAAGTCAAGAAAGGTTGCTGCTTGCGTGTTAACCACATCTACACACATGATGAAAGAGAAT
>CANYLF011292880.1:0-11949 GCA_948193215.1 Bocquillonia castaneifolia | reverse complement strand
CGAATCTTCTAGCTCAAGTTACGGACTATCGAATGAGTTAAACTTTTAAGCTGCGAATTAAAAATTAAAACCCAAATTTAGACTTTTGAATCACTCAATTCCGAGTCTTTTAACTCAAGTTATGACCTGTCGAACGTTCTGCACTTTCAAGCTGCGAATTCACATTAAAAACTCAAATTTCCTATGGAAACTCAATATAAACTCAAATTTAATTTAAATAAACTAATAAATCACTAATTATACTCTAATAATAATCTAAATTAATTACTAAATGAACTTTAAATAATTAGTTAATGGCTATAGAAAAAAGAAAATTCAAACTAATAAAAAATAAAGAATTCACAGTTAAAAAAATAAAAAAATTTATATACATTTTCAAGTTTCTTATCTACCATACATGAAATTTTTATAAGCTTTCTTGTTTTTTAAAGAGAGAAAAGAGAGATTAATTTTTCAGTCTTTGTTTCCATCTATTTATAGTGCTTAAACCCTAACTAAAACTACTCACAAATCCTAGAATGATTAGGACTTCTTTTAATTAATTCTAAATAAGAAATCCTTGTAAAATCGGATTTCCTTGTAGCTCAATTTTCGGGTACCTACAGTCTCTAAATGGGCACAATTTCTTCATAAAAGTTGTAGATCTCGATTTTCTCTTGAGTTTAGGCTTTTGAATCACCTAAATCTGAGTTTTCTAGCCCAAGTTATGGCCCGATGAAGTTGATGCACTGTCAAACTGTCAATTTGATAGTAAAAATCCGAATTTTCTATGAAAATAAAAATAATTAATATAAATCTAAAATTAATTCGTATAATAAAGTGAAATTTCAATAAATACATAATTTCATATCTTTTAATCCTAATAATATATATTTATAATTTAAATAATTTAAAAATTTATGATTAAATTTTACTCAATCCATATATTATATGGATTTGTATATTTTTTTCAATTATTATGCTTTTAATATATATTTGCAATTTTAATTAATGAATATTTTTAAATCTTAATTAGCTAAGGATTTTATTTTTAATTAATCAATATATCTCCTAATTCTAATTGATTAAGGAATTCCATATTTGCTGTTCATTAATTAAAATAATTATTAAATGGCCATTTAGACCTTTATTAAAACCTTTCAATAAGCTAATTAGGGAAATGCAAGGGGGTCAATCTGTCTGTTCCCCTTCTCACTTTTATATATGTTATAGATAATGTCATATTTTGATATTATTTATGATTTTTCTTATTTTTATCTTAATAAAAATAGTTAAAACTCTATAGAAAGGAGTATTTAGTATAATTAAAAAAAATATAAGGGGTAAAAATTATGTTTTTTTAAATTTCAGGACATTCGATGTATTAGGAAAAAACACATGGGTAAACCGTAACTACCCCGAGATGTAATCGATCATAAAATTTAATTTGAGAGCTAATTGATCTTAAATTATAAACTCAGGAGGCAAATTGACATTTACCTCCTCAACAGAAAAAACGACAGGAGGAGCGTTGAAGTTGAAGAAGAAGAAGTGCATTCCCATCAGAGTGATTGCAGAAAAAAATGAGCACAACACCGGGAACGCACTCGCTGGCCTTTCGAGTGATGAGGCTATGCAAGCCATCATTCCACGTGGAGGCTCCACTTCGTGTGGACCCCTCCGATCTCATCGTCGGCGAAGACATCTTCGACGACCCAATTGCCGCTTCACGGCTTCCTCCTCTCATCGACAGCCACATAACTAAGCCTACTGATACATCTGATCTCAGTTACCGCACCAGATTCCTCCTCAATCACCCTTCCGATTCTTTCGGCCTCTCTGGTCTTCTCGTCCTGCCTCAAGCCTTCGGGTTTTTTTTTTTACATTATTCATTTTCCATTCTTCTTATTTAATTGTTAATAAGTATATATATAAATAAATTGATTATCTTCATTATTTTTATTAGGGCTATATATTTGGGAGAAACATTTTGCAGCTATATCAGCATAAATAACAGTTCTAATTTTGAAGTTAGGGAAGTTATAATCAAGGTGAGTTTGTTTGCACTCACAGTTAATTAATTAATTAATTTTAGGTTTTGTTTATATTTAATTGATTTCTTCTTTTTTTTTTTAAAAAAAAAATGTAGGCAGAAATTCAAACAGAGAGGCAGAGAATCCTCCTTTTGGACACATCAAAAACACCTGTTGAATCAATACGTGCTGGTGGTCGTTACGATTTCATTGTCGAACATGATGTCAAGGAACTCGGAGCTCATACGTAATACTTTTTTCTGTTAATTTTTTCAAACTTATTACTAGTAATGTGATGAACAGCAATAGATGCTTTCTTTTATTTAGTTATTGATTGTTTCTGTTAATTATGAATGTTTAGGTTGGTCTGCACTGCACTCTACAGTGATGGAGATGGTGATCGTAAATACCTTCCTCAGTTTTTCAAATTCATTGTTGCCAATCCACTTTCAGTTAGAACCAAGGTATAGAATTTGTATTTGCAAAATGTCAAATTACCCTAAAGAAAAAATGACTCTACTTGACATGATTACTCAACAGAGGAGAAGCATTGCAATCCAACATCTTTTGTTGCCCCTATTCAATTGACTGAAAGTAAAACCTTTGTTCTAACATGCTTCCTCTTTCATTTTGAATTGTGCAGGTCCGTGTTGTCAAGGTATGTCCGGCTTGACTTCTGTTTTTTGTGTTGTAAGTTGATTATCTTTTCAGAAACATAGATTGCCATCTTTAGATTTATATGATGAAATTTGGTATAATTGGAGTTGATGTTCTGTTGTTTAAAGTTTTGAAAAATTTATCGGCAATCTGAACTTGTCCTTCCTGCTTGTAATGTTTTTGCATCACTTTCATTCAGTTATTGCTAGAGAAAATTATTATTAATTTTTGTTTACATTCATGTCCATTATAGTATCGCTTCTTAGATAAGCAATGTCATATAGATACTTCTGTTATTCATCGAATATGTTAATCTTTGCAGTAACTTGTTCATATTTCTTGTCAGGAAACTACATATTTGGAAGCCTGTATTGAAAATCATACAAAAACAAACCTTTACATGGACCAAGTTGAGTTCGAGCCTGCTCAGCATTGGAGTGTAAAAATGCCAAAAGCTGAAGAACACCAATCTGAAAAAGATTCTCTAACCGGGTTGGTATAGATTTGTTATCTGGGATCAGTTTTATCAATCTGATATATCTTTCTCACCATATTTTAATTGTGATTTACTACATGTGTTCATGGAACTGTTGCTCTATTGTTGCAATTGATAATACCACACTGATACTTTTGTGGCAACTCAAATTCTGACAGGGAGATCTTCAAGCCTCCTGTCCTCATTAGATCCGTTGGAGGAATTCACAGCTATCTTTATCAATTAAGATTGTCTTCACATGGTGCTGCACAAAGTAATGTTCTGGGAAAGCTTCAAATAACTTGGCGTACAAATTTAGGTGAACCTGGTCGCCTGCAGACGCAACAAATTCTTGGCACTGTAAGTGTTTTTCAAAACCAAAACATGGAACTCCCTTTCTATGTTGACAGTGACAAACCGTTCACATACTCAGTGTGGAGTAGAGCTATTCACATTAAGATGTAATTGACATGCACATATTGTTGGCTGTTGTGCCTTTTAAAGTTCACAGTAGAGGAGTCAAGAGAGCGGGACTGCTTGTGGCATGCTTGCTATGTTGTATTCTGGGACCCTGCCTGCAGTTCATGCTCGATGTGCCTAGACAGATTGAATTGACATTGTACTTGCTATCTGATGCCTTTCTCTTGCAGCCTATCACACATAAGGAGATTGAATTGCGGATTTCAGAAGTTCCGTCTGTCATCAACTTGAATAAACCCTTTTCGGTAATTTTAGTTCAATTCCTGTACTTTTGTTATAAAATGTTTGGATAATCTTAAGAAAATTGTATATAAAAAGACATGGCTGTAGTGTTTTCTGGCTTTCTAGGAGGTGCATTTGAAATAATTGTGCCTTGTAGGGTGCATTGTTTTTCCTCTAATTTTATCATTGAGTTTTCCTGCTGTGAATAAAGTTTTCATCAATTTAACCAATCTACACATGTGCAATTTAATTGCTGCTATATTTATGCTTCCAGTTACAAACTTCTTGGTTAGCCATATTATTTTTCAAAGCCTCTATTCACGAGCAGTAATTCTATGTTCTTCTGGATAGTTGATTGATTTCCTAACTGAATCAGTTGGTTTTATGCAGGTGAACTTGAATCTTACCAACCATACTGATAGGGAATTGGGACCCTTTGAGGTTTGGTTATCACAAGATGATTCTCTTAATAAGAAAGCTGTTACAATTAATGGCCTTCAGACAATGGTAATGCTTTTTAATAGTGTTTTCAAGCATCAACTTTGCTAAGCCTTCCATGATGTTTTACCACATTTTGTTTGCCAGAAGCAATGATTTTTGCTAAATATAACGGTCTTCATATATTGGCTTTAATTTTTACACTTTACATAACAAATTTTTAACACTTATAATTCACCTCTACAGGAATTATCGCAATTGGAAGCATTTGGAGCCACAGACTTTCACCTGGTATGAATAAGAACTCTGCCACACTATATTTGACCCTTATTTGCAAATGAAGGCCTTTGCTATTTTATGATACTGAGCATGAAACCATTCTGGTTGTGTAAGATGTTGGGTTAGGAGTATGACTGGCCAAAATTTTGGTTTTTATGGTAGGAATGTGAAATGTTTGTGGTCCAACTGGTGGTTCTCATACTGGCTTAAAACTTCACTTTTATCGTTGTTAGGACTTTTTGTGTTGGGGATAAAATGTAATTTCTGATTGTTGTATTTCTGCAGAATTTAATTGCTACTAAACTTGGAGTCCAGAAAATAACAGGTGTTACAGTGTTTGACAAATCAGAGAAGAAAACCTACGATCCTCTGCCTGATCTAGAGGTTACTTTTCTACACTGGTCTGCACTTTGCAGTGTTTGAGATCCCTAAATTTTGAATTGTAGATTTTTCTCCACCAGTCTGCAATGTTTTGCAGATTGACAATTTCAATCTGACTTGTAAAGTCTATGCTATTTCAACTCTTCAAATTGATGCAATCAGTGAACTTCACTTGTTACAGATTTTTGTGGATGTGGATTGATTTACGGATTGGTTCTAAAGAATTTGGGACATTGAGGCCTACTTGTGTTGGAATTTTCTATTCATGGAGTGAAAAGCCAACAATGTTGATTCATCCGAGAGCGAAGTCAACTTCAACCGCCTGATTCTCAAGTTCTTTTTAGTTTGGAGAAATGCTGAAGTTACAAATATCGATTCATGAAACTGTATTTGATTTTTTTTTTTTTTGAGAGGTGGAACTGTATTTTTGATTATTTTGACAAGTGAACAAATTTTTAAATTGATTAGGAATTGTAATGAATTTACATGAGGCGCCTGGCAGATGGAATGAAGTTAGTTTGCACTTACTGGTTCATTTAATGGATAAAATGAATGGTGTGATTCTGCAAGGTATCGATTAACTATCAAACAGAAGTAGCTGAAAATTTTCTTCATTGAAAGAGAGAAATAAACACAAATCGTCAAAGCAAACAAGGGTAAATCATTAAAGGGAGTATAAACAGGGGGAATTATAAGATGAAAAATACAAAAACTAAAAGAAACAAGAATCAATCCTGGGTTACAGCTTTTATCAGTAAGTAGTAATGAACATTATTATTTTAGGTAAGTTTTAGGCTTGGGAGCCACTGAATGCCCAGTTGGCTTCACTGCCAACACGAGGCATTTTGATAATCCTGGATTGATTATCGACCTTGAAGTTGGCGCCACACATGACACCTTCACTGTCAACTCTTGGCATTGCCTTCATTTTGCTTGTTGGATGTTCAAAGCTCATCAGCCCTTGTGCAGTGTGGAGCATGCACCCAGAAGGGAATGGTGCAAAGGACTTTGCACAGCTTCCTTTTATTATCTCCAACCTGTCTGATATCACCACCGAACCATCTGCTGCAATCCCCCAGTAGAGCCCCACTCCTTCATTTGCACCCAGCGAAGCAAAGACATGTCCAGATCTTGTATCATATACCACAAATCCAAAGGTGCCCTCTAAATCCTTTATGACCTGATGTGCTGGGTATGGCCCTCTGTCACGTAGGGTCTTGTATGCTTCAATCACAAACATTGCCTCATTTGTTCCCTTTGATAACCCATATTGTCTGTTTAGGCTACATAGGTTGTTTAAGCTCCCCATGAATATGCAATATACGTCATCCATTCCACAAAACAACCTGCAATTTTATATCAATCAAACTTAATCAAAATAATAAAAAAAAAAAAATCATTTTTATAATCTTGCATTTTAATTTAATTTTTTTTGGTTATCTTCAGATCTAGATCCCAATTATACTAGAGTGAAAAGGCACCTCTGATGCACAGGAAAAGGGTTGTTTTGAGGGATGTAGGCCAGGGATGCAGAATCTCCAAAGGTAATAGAGAAAGCATTACAAGGATCACAGGCTGCAAAATCCTTGAGAATCTCTTGAGGAAGCTTTGGCTTTCTTGATGATGCCAATGAAGCTGGGCTGTGCAGCTCCTGAGGTGGATTCACCGACCCTTTGTTGAATATCGCCAACATCTTTTCTTCAAATTAATCTCTTACACACAATACAATAAAAATAACAACGCAAAACTCAAAAAACAGATACTATATTATGATTGTGATACCAAGATTTGCAATGGAGACAAAGGAATGATTATTCGGTATATATATATATATATATATAGTAGTTAAGTGTCAAGTGTTAGGAAGGAAATGAGATGTTGCTTGCGTGGCAACATTATCCAATCCAAAACTCATTTTCCCTTTTTGTTGAGCCTTATTTTACCACGTTCTCAAGTTATTTTGCATTACCCTTAGTCGTTGGATTAGATTATGTGTCTTCATCTCATGTTATATTTCTTTTTTTATATAAATGAGATCACTTCCATAGGATCATCTTCCTTCCTTTTTTTTTTAATATGCTTTTAATAAAATAAAACTAATAAAATCAAAGGAAATGGATAATCTCTTCGTTCAATATTTGTTGTCCATCCCTATTTTTAACTTTGGTCCAAACTTAGTTAGTCCACCCGTTAAACTGAAAATCAAATTACTTTGATCTTTTTATATATTAAAATTCAACAGTTTTTTTTTAAAAAAAAAATTCAAAAGTTTTAAATCCGGTTAAATTTGATTAACCAGACATATTCTGTGAATTTTAGTTTTATTAAATTTGGATATTTACCAAATAAATTTTAACAGATAAAATTATAAAATAAATAAAAATTGAAAATTCTACTTTTATATAAAACAATAAAATTTTAAATATTTTAATTTATAAGTTGATCTTTAATAATATTACTACTTTTTTTTGATAAATAATATTACTACTTTTTAAAAGATGGAATTTATGCTTTTCTATATATTTTATGATAATAATATATTTTAAAATATTATTGTATCAAAATTTTAATATATAATAAATATTATTTTGTATCTTTTCTTTAAAATATAAGTTTTTTTATAAAATAATAATAGATATTATATTTAAAGTTTACGTTTTATTAAACTGATGACGTTTTTAGAAAAAAAACTAATGACTAGACAATTGAAATTAATAATTAGTCAATAATTCACTTTTAAAAAAACTTATCCATAATAAACATTTGATAATGAAATGAATACATGGATATAGATTTAAGGCTGTAATCTGTATACTATACTGCTATTTCTGCGTAAATCTGCTTCTCATTGTGATCAATAAAATTTTAAATTATAAAATTAAGTAGGAGGTTTCTTTTTCTAGAAATAATTACCTCCTGTTAAATGAAAATTAAATTATAAAATTTAACGGGGTTAGTAGGTGAGGGTTATTTTTTTTTTTCATAAAGAATAAAAATGTAGATGACTTTAAGTTAATGTGGGAAAATTATTAGATTATGATGCCAACTGACCTATTAAAAGAAAAAAATCAAAAGGATTACTGCATGTGACGGTGCACCATGTGACAAGTAGATGGATTACATATCTGGTACTATGAAAATTGAATTAATTAAAGGAAAAAAAATCTGAAAGGGTAAGGGTAATTGGCAAAGGTCATTACTTTAATGTATTCGAGGAAATAGTCTAAGGATCTTATCCATAAAAGGCAGTGGTAATAAAGTAGTTGGGGTGAGAGTGACACTGATCTGAGTCAGCTCCAAATTTTTTTAAAAAAAAACACAATCTTTTTACCTGAAATTTTTAAAATTTTGATGTTTGAATTTTTTATTATTATAATTAAGTATTGCAAATTGTAAAATAATTATGAAAAAGGTTTTCAAAGGTTATTCGTGAAATAAAATTTCATTTTGACCCTTAAATTTATATTTGTCTTAAATTTGTCTAAAAATTAATTTTTTTATACAATTTAATTTTTTTATACTTTAATATTATTAAAAATAATAATTATTATTAATTATTAATATTTACTTTCTCTATTTTTATTTTTTTCTTGCATTTAAATTTTTAACAACTAAAAAATAGTTAATTAATATTTTTTGTATTTTTATTTTTTAATATATTTAATTTTAGTGTCCGAGGGTAATTTTTAACTAGATAAAATTAGAAATTAAGATGATAAATTATATAATATAACATAATTAAAATTTAAAGGTGATTAAAATATTTCATTGTTGTTATATTTCAATTTAAAAAATTTCTAAAATAAATTTATTAAATTTTATTATTATGTGTTATGAAAAATCATTTGAAAAATTTATTATATCCAATTTTTAAGAAAAATTTCTATATTATAATATATATATATATAATTTAACTAAATTTTAATTTGTATCAAAATTAATATAAAAAAATTAATTGAATTGAAGAGTAAAAATAAATTTAAGGATCAAATAAAAATTAATTTTTTATTAATTGAATTGTCAACAACAAAAAAAGTTCGTAATGGAATAAAAGTAATATAATTGTTTGAGGGTTTAGTAGAATAAAATAATTATAAAAGGATTTAATTGAACAAATTTAAAGTACATGAACTTAATAGAAAAATCATAAATTTCATATATTATAGTCAACTTGTTAGTAACCTGTAAAAAACACTATATTTTAATTATTTTACAAATTATAATACTAAATTATAATAAAAAAATTCAAACATCAAATATGTCATTACCCTTTATACAATCTGAGTCAGCACAATTTATTAGATTTCTCCTCGTTGACTGCATTCTTCTTTCTACCATTTGTTTTGGACCGTTAGGAGCAATTCGTGGGGGAAATAAATTTTAATGGACCTTAATTAACGGGTGATTTTATATTTATGACACGTGGGGCTTAGGTGCCTTCAACATATTTCAACCAAACCATGAACCTTGCAAGTGGATGCTCCCTTTGAATTTTTTTTTGCAAAAATATTACAACATACTATATAATTGAAGTTTACCACTTTAGAAGATTAACTTTGATTGAGTTGTTAGTTTCAAATGGGGGAGTACATCATTTATTTTTCGTAAGTTATGTTCGTACAACTCTTATACTACCATATTAACAAATTGCTACCAAATTGCTAACGTTAGTGACTGTACTATATCATCTATTATCAAAATGTTATAATCTCATCCAATGGTGATAAGATGATAAGTAGAGTTATTTTGTAAAAATCAAAATAACTATAGAATGCACCTGCAAGGAAAAATAAAAAGTAGTAGTAAATCTTTTTGATGGAATGTGGAATATATTTGATCATGTTTAAATAATTTTCAATTATTAAAATTTAATTAATAGTAAGGATTTTATCTCTTAAAATTAAGAAACTAGTTTGTAAAATTAAAAATTAAATTTTTATATCGGACTTATCAAAAAAAAAAGTTTTTAGATTGGAACTAGTTTATACAATTGGAATTTTTATCGAAAATGAATTCATTGGTTGAATCATATTGAAATGGGCCATGTGTTCACATCTTCAGATATAACCCTCCGAGAAAAAAGTAGACTATCATGGTATCCTCCCAAAACTATTTTACTTGGCCCAACTTTGTACCCTTGAGTTCTTGAAACGTATTTGACAAAATTATTTTGGGCTTACCTCTCGGATCTTGCTTTGGAGTTTGGATAATGAAAAAAATAGGATGATAGGCCAACTTTTATTGTTGCTACTTGCTAGGAGTGGCTGTAGGTTACAACCAAGTTGCAAGTTCTTAGGTTGGCCTTCCTTTCCAATTCATTTTTCTTTTCTGAATTCTAATCCTATATTTTGTTTAGCAACAAAATTAGTTTTTTCCCCAATAATTATTATGAAACAGATGCAACAGATTAGGAGATATAAAAAATTTTGAATCTAGAAAGGAGAGATTTAAATATGAGACTTTTAACTTCATGAATATAAAATCAAACTATACATTGATGTCGAAATCAATAGTTTTCATTTTTAACACTTCTTCTACCTCAAAATAATAGGTCTGCAATTGAAATCACACATATTAAGAATCAATAAATTTTCATAGTTGGTATACAACAAATTTATCACTATATTCCTATAATATTGAGGATAATAATAATAGTATTTGACTTTATTAATAGCTATATTATATAAATGGGAGTATAGTGGAATAGTAAAGAATAAAATATAATTTAATAAACTAAAAATATGTTTATACCATGAGATAATAAAATAAATAAATAAATTCATTATTTTAGGATGGAGGAATTATGATTTTTTTAGCATATTGCATATTAAAAAATATTTAATAAGATAGACATGCATGTAAAGTATTGAGTTCTCACTCAATGAAAGTGCACCAATGGAGCAATAGTTCATTTGCCTACTGATGGTTCTGTGGCCACCATGGTCTCGAATCCTCTCTGCGGGTTTTTGGAAGTGCGGGTATCTGTGACCAAAGACAGGTTAGAGCACGACAGGACGGTGGTGTCCCAACGGCACTCCGATGCCTAAGTTAGAGAGAGAAATACAAGACAAAATAGAAGGGTTTTTCTAGGGTTTAGAAGAATAGAATTATCTCAATTGTCCTTGCACTGTTCTTTTTATAGTGTAGCAAGAATCTAGGGTTTCCAGGGGTCCTACACTGTATGTGCGGCACGTGTCCTCTGGTCCCGTCATTCAGGAATGAGACTGTGTAAGTGGGTCTGGCCCAATGAAAGGTATTATGCAGGTCCATCAATATTCTCCCCATGAGTATAGAAGTTATTTATGACTTCCGCTGTTTTTTAGCAGAAAAGACTCGGTCTTTTATGAATTAGCGGTTCTTGATAAAAAAAACTCCAAGATCCGCTAAATAGGTGTCGAAAAATTTTCGGTTTTTCCCGCTTATTTGATTTTTGAATTTACCGCCTCTCTCTCTTCCTTAAAATCGCGCCCTTTTTAATTGTCAGACGTTACGTCTCCTAGATGGACAACTGTCCTATACGCATCTTATCATTATTGACACGACGCTTCGTCACCAGCTCTTTATAAAACGGCAGTTTTAATGGGTATCTAGAAAAGACTATAAAGCCCTTCAGCTTTTACGATTAGATGATCCAGTATTTTCCATCTCTTTAGGCACATGGTCCATGTGACAGGAATTTTTTGGTATAAAAAGTGAAGTTTTCCTTTCCTTTCGCACTTTTTGTTTTTCTGCATTTCAATTCTCTTTCCCTTTAAAGTTATTTGCATTTTAAAGAGAGGTATCTTCGTGTCTACTGCGAGCGGCTTTATCTGTTCCTGCTTGCGGATCTACGTTCCTTGTGCTGCTGTAACATCTCTTGATTAGGTTTTTCCCTATGGCTCATAATGCTTCTTTAAATGATCCTAACCCTAACATAGATGAATTTAAGGAAAAAATGAAATCTCTTAAGAAAATAAAATCTATCTATACTGATGACTATGATGCTTTGTAAGCTTTTTCTGATAA
>CANYLF011292728.1:0-12795 GCA_948193215.1 Bocquillonia castaneifolia | reverse complement strand
AGTTGGCCAGTGGACACGAGCATTTGATGCATTTGAATAGGCATGTATATGTGTATGCATTTGGTTTAAGTTATTAGTTGACATATATGTAATGAACAATATGGATATGTTTATATTTGTGTAAAAGATTTGAGAAATATTCGAATAAAGTTGGTTTTGGTTAAATAGATGTTGATAATGTTTTCAACATTCTTTGTTTATAATTATTATTGTATTTTTATGTTTGAAAAGTTTGATATATATATTAAGTGATTTTGAGTTGGTTTAAGTACGGTTTTATAGTGGAAAGTCAGAAATTCTGTTTTAAAACTGTGAATTTTGGAAAACTATTTCGGATTGGTGATTTTTGGCTTACAACGATCGTTGCACTATTCACAACGATCGTTGCTAATTTTCAAAGAGCTCGGGGCTATTTTCCCACGAGCGTGTGTAGCTTACTGGATTTTTGGACAATTTTCGTGATTTCACAACGATCATTGTTCATTTCACAACGATCGTTGTACTATTCACAACGATCGTTGCTATTTTTAAAACGATCGTTGCAACCCTATTTTCAGAGAAAAATTTATTTTCGAAGGGGATTTTCAATGGAATTTTAATTTATGATTAATTACCATCATTATATATATTAATACGTACTATATGGTGTTAGATTCGGGTCGTCATAGGTCCTTAAGGGCATATCTTTATAAAGACCCTTTAAAGGGCAAGGTCTTTATATTTAACAGGCAAGGTCTTTATATCTTTTTAAATACCCTTTAAAGGACAAGGACCCTAAGGGCATATCTTTATCCCTTTAAAGGAAAAGGTCTTTAAGGGCATATCTTTATATCTTTACAAATACCCTTTAAAGGGCAAGGTCCTTAAGAACTTATCTTTATAAAGACCCATTAAAAGGCAAGGTCCTTAAAAGTCCTTAAGGACATATCTTTATAAAGACCTATTAAAGGGCAAGGTCAAGGGTGCTTAAGGGCATATCTTTTTAAAGACACTTTAAAGAGCAAGGTCCTTCAGGGTATATCTTTATAAAGACTATTTAAAGGGAAAGGTTTTAGGTTTTTAGGGGCACATCTTTATAAAGACCCTCTAAAGGGCAAGGTCCGTAAGGGAATATCTTTATAAAGGCATATCTTTTTAAAGACCCTTAAAAGGGAATGGTCCTTAAGAGCATATCCTTATATCTTTACAAATACCTTTTAATGGGCAAGGTCCTTAAGGACATATCTTTATAAAGACCCCTTAAAGGGCAAGGTGCTTAAAGGCATATCGTTATATCTTTTTAAAGACCCTTCAAAGGGCAAGGTCGTTAAGAGCATATCTTTATGTCTTTTTAAAGACACTTTAAAGGGCGATGTCCTTAAGGACATGTCTTTTTAAAGACGCTTTAAAGGGCAAGGTCCTTAAGGGCATATCTTTATAAAGTCCCTTAAAAGGGAAAGGTCCTTAAGGGCATATCTTTATATCTTTACAAATACCCTTTAATGGGCAAGGTCCTTAGGGACATATCTTTACAAGGACACCTTAAAGGGCAAGGTCCTTTAAGGGCATATCTTTATATCTTTTTAAAGACCCTTCAACGGGCAAGGTCATTAAGGGCATATCTTTATGTCTTTTTAAAGACACTTTAAAGGACGAGGTCCTTAAGGACATATCTTTATAAAGACGCTTTAAAGGGCAAGGTCCTTAAGGGATATCTTTATAAAGTCCCTTCAAATGGCAAGGTTGTTAAGGGCATATCTTTATGAAGACCCTTTAAAGTGAAAGATCTTTAAGGCCATGTCATTATTAATTCCATTTAAAGGGCAAGGTCATTAAGGGCTTATCTTTATATCATTTTAAATACCCTTTAAAGGGCAAGGTTCTTGAGGACATATCTTTTTAAAGACCATTTAAAGGGAAAGTTTCTTAAGGGCATATCTTTATAAAGACCCTTTAAAGGGCAATGTCCTTATGGGCATATCTTTATATCTTTTTAAATACCTTTAAAGGGAAAGGTCCTTAAGGACAAATCTTTTCAAAGACCCTTTCAAGGGAAAGGTCCTTAAAGGCATATCTTTATATCTCTACAAATACTCTTTAAAGGGCAAGGTCCTTAAGGACATATCTTTTTAATGACTCTTTAAAGGGCAAGGTCCTTAAGAGCTCATCTTTTTAAATACCCTTTAATAGGCAAGGTCCTTAAGGAAATATCTTTATAAAGACCCTTTAAAGGGCAAGATCCTTAAAGGCTTATCTTTGTAAAGACCATTTAAATGGTAAGGTCCTTAAAGGGCATATCGTTATAAAGACCTTTTAAAGGGCAATGTCCTTAAGGGCACATCTTTATCTCTTTTTAAAGACACTTTAAAGGGAATTGTCCTTAAGGGCATATCTTTATCTTTTAAGGGCAAGGTCCTTAAGGGCATATCTTTAAAAAGACCCTTTAAAGGGCAGGGTCCTTAAGGGCATATCTTTTTAAAGACCCTTTAATGGGCAAGGTCGTTAAGCGCACACCTCTATAAAGACCCTTTAAAGGGCAAGGTCCTTAAGGGCATATCTTTATAAGACCCTTTAAAGGGTGAGTTCCTTAAGGCCATATCTTTATAAGGACCCGTTAAAGAGCAAGGACCTTAAGGGCATATCTTTATAAAGACCCTTTAAAGGGCAAGGTCCTTAAGGGAGTATCTTTATACAGACCCTTTAAAGGGCAAGGTCATTGAGGGCATATCTTTATATCTTTTTAATGTCCCTTTAATGGCATGTCTCTACCAAGGCCTTTTAAAGGGAAAGGTCCTTAAGGGAATATCTTTAGATCGACCCTTTAAAGGGCAAGGTCATTGAGGTCATATCTCTATATCTTTTCAATGTCCCTTCAAAGGGTAATGTTCTTAAGGGCATATCTTTATAAAGATCCTTTAAAAGGCAAGGTCCTTGAGGGCATATCCTTGTAAATGCCCTTTAAAAGGTAAGGTCCTTAAGGGCATATCTTTATAAAGAACCTTTAAAGGGCAAGGACCTTAAGGGCATATCATTATAAAGACCTTTAAAAGAGTAAGGACCTTAAAGGCATATCTTTATAAAGACCCTTTAAAGGGCAATGCCCTTAAGGGCATATCACTATATAGACCTTTTAAAGGGCAAGGTACTTAAGGGCATATCTTTATAAAAACCCTTTTAAGGGCAAGGACCTTAAGGGCATATCTTTATAAGGGCCTTTTAGAGGGTAAGGTCCTTAAGGGCAAATCTTTATAAAGACCTTTTAAGGGGAAAGGTCCTTAAGGGTAAATCTTTATAAAGACCCTTTTAAGGGTAAAGTCCTTGAGGGCGCATCTTTATAAAGACCCTTCAAAAGGCAAGGTCCTTAAGGGCAAATCTTTTTAAAAACCCGCTAAAGGGCGAGGTCCTTAAGGGCATATTTTTATATCTTTTTAAAGTCCCTTTAAAGGGCAATGTCCTTAAATGCATATCTTTATATCTTCTTAAAGACCCTTTAAAGGGTAATGTTCTTAAGGGCATATCTTTATAAAGACCCTTTAAAGGTCAAGGTCCTTGAAGGCATATCATTATAAAGGCCCTTTAAAGGGTAAGGTCTTTAAGGGCATATGTTTATATCTTTTTAAAGTCCCTTTTAAAGTGCAATGTTCTTAAGGGCATATCTTTTTAAAGACCCTTTAAAGGGTATGGTCCTTGAGAGCATATCTTTTTAATGACCCTTTAAAGGGCAAGGTCCTTAAGAGCTTATCTTTTTAAATACCCTTTAATGGCCAAGGTCCTTAAAGGGCATATCTTTATAAAGACCCTTTAAAGGCCAAGATCCTTATAGGCATATCTTTATAAAGACCTTTTAAACGGTAAGGTCCTGAAAGGGCATATCATTATAAAGACCTTTCAAAGGGCAATGTCCTTAAGGGCATATCTTTATATCTTTTTAAAGACCCTTTAAAGGGCAAAATCCATAAGAGCATTTCTTTTTAAAGACCCTTTTAAGGAAGGACATATATTTATAAAGACCCTTAAAAGGGCAGGGTCCTTAAGGGCGTACCTTTATAAAGACCCTTTAAAGGGCAGGGTCATTAAGGGAGTACCTTTATAATGACCCTTTAAAGGCCAAGGTCCTTAAAGGCATATCTTTATAAAGACCCTTTAAAGAGAAAGGTCCTTAAGGGCATATCTTTCTGAAGACCCTTTAAAGGCTAAGGTCCTTAAGGCCATATCTTTTTTAAGACCCGTTAAAGATGAAGGACCTTAAGGGCATATCTTTATAAAGACCATTTAAAGGGTAAGGTCCTTAAGGGAATATCTTTATATAGACCATTTAAAGGGCAAGGTCATTGAGGGCATATCTTTATATCTTTTTAATGTCCCTTTAATGGCATGTCTCTATAAAGACCCTTTAAAGGGCAAGGTCCCTAAGGGAATATATTTATAAAGACCCTTTAAATGGCAAGGTCGTTGAGGGAATATCTTTATATCTTTTTAAAGTGCCTTCAAAGGGTAACATTCTTAAGGGCATATCTTTTTAAAGACCCTTTAAAGGGCAACGTCCTCGAGGGCATATCTTTATAAAGGCCCTTTAAAAGGTAAGGTCCTTAAGGGCATATCTTTATAAAGAACCTTTAAAGGGCAAGGACCTTAAGGGCATATCATTATAAAGACCCTTTAAAGGGTAAGGACCTTAAGGGCATATCTGTATAAAGACCCTTGGAAGGGCATTGCTCTTAAGGGCATATCACTATAAAGACCCTTTAAAGGGCAGGGTACTTAAGAGCATATCTTTGTAAAAACCCTTTTAAGGGCAAGGACCATAAGGGCATATCTTTATAAGGACCTATTAAAGGGCAAGGTCCTTAAGGGCATATCTTTATAAAGACCCTTTAAAGGGAAAGGTCCTTAAAGGCATATCTTTATAAAGACCCTTTAAATGGTAAGGTCCTTGAGGGCATATCTTTTTAAACACCTTTTATAAGGCAGGGTCCTTAAGGGCAAATCTTTTTAAAGACCCGCTAAAGGGCAAGGTCCTTAAGGGAATATTTTTATATCTTTTTAAAGTCCCGTTAAAGGGCAATGTCCTTAAATGCATATCTTTATATCATTTTAAAGATCCTTTGAAGGGTAATGTTCTTAAGGGCATATCTTTATAAAGGCCCTTTAAAGGGCAAGGTCCTTGAGGGCATATCTTTGTAAAGGCCCTTTAAATTGTAAGGTCCTTGAGGACATATGTTTATATCTTTTTAAAGTCCCTTTAAAGTGCAATGTTCATAAGGGCATATCTTTATAAAGATCCTTTAAAGGGCAAGGTCCTTGAAGGCATATCTTTGTAATGGTCCTTTAAAAGGTAAGGTCCTTAAGGGCATATCTTTATAAAGAACCTTTAAAGGGCAAGGACCTTAAGGGCATATCAATATAAAGACCTTTTAAAGGGTAAGGACCTTAAGGGCATATCTTTATAATGACCCTTTAAAGGGCAACCCCCTTAAGGGCATATCATTATTAAGACCTTTTAAAGGGAAAGGTAATTAAGGGCTTATCTTTATAAAGACCCTTTTAAAGGCAAGGACCTTAAGGGCATACCTCCTTTGAAGGGCAAGGTCCTTAAGAGCATATCTTTATAATGACCCTTTATAGAGAAATGTCCTTAAGGTCATATCTTTATAAAGTCTGTTTAAAGGGTAAGGTCCTTGAGGAAATATCTTTATAAAGACCCTTTAAAAGGCAAGGTTCTTACGGGTAAATCTTTTTAATGACCCGCTAAAGGGCAAGGTCCTTAAGAGCATATTTTTATATCTTTTTAAAGTCCCTTTAAAGGGCAATGTCCTTAAGGGCATATCTTTATATCATTTTAAAGACCCTTTAAAGGGCAATGTTCTTAAGGGCATATCTCTATAAAGATCCTTTAAAGGGCAAGATCCTTAAGGGCGTATCTTTATAAATACTCTTTAAAGGGCAAGGTCCTTAAGGGCATATCTTTATAAAGTCCCTTTAAAGGGCAAGGTCCTTAAGGGCAAATATTTAGAAAGACCCTTTAAAGGGCAATGTCCTTATGGGTTTATCTTTATATCTTTTTAAATACCCTTTAAAGAGCAAGGTCCTTAAGGACATATCTTTTTAAAGACCCTTTAAAGGGCAAGGTCCTTAAGGGAATATCTTTATATCTTTTTAAAGACCCTTTCAAGGGTAAGGTCCTTACCTCTAAATGGCCCTTTTAAGGGCTTATCTTTATATCCTTTTAAAGACCCTTTAAGAGTGGGCGAAGTCCTTAAGGGCATATTTTTGTATCTTTTAAAAGACCCTTTTAAGGGTAAGGTTCTTAGACCTCTAAAAGACCCTTTCAAAGGGCATATCTTTATATCTTTTTAAAGACTCTTATACCCATTCTTGGCCTCTTAGGTTATGGTGGAGGTGTTTCCTTCATCTTTTCTTTGCCTTTTTTTGCTTCTAGTAAGTTTCTTGCCTATGGTACTGATGCAAAAATAGATTATACACAAAGAAAAATGTGTTTCAAAGCACTAGAGAGTGAGGAGTAGAAGAGAAAAAGTCCTAAAAGCTTTGAAATCAAGAGAATATAGTTGTAAACCCTTTTTCATATGCAATATGGGTACATATAGGCATGTTGGAACATATGAAGAGTGCAAAAATCCAAAAATCTTCCAAACTAGTTATTTTCCAACGGCTAGTAACGTTTAAAAATTTTGAAAATCTGTGCGAGTCGCGGGCGCGATATCATATGTCACGGTCGTGATTTTTTGAAATATCTATAACGGTTAAAAATTCAAAATTTCACGGGCACAATGGCTTAAATTGCGCCTGTGATTTTGGCAACAAAAATCTTGAAAAAATAAAACTTCCTAGACATGAAGTCGTGGGGGTGACTTGAGTGGTCACGCCCACGATTTTGATTTATTTAGTATTTTTTAAAAGCATTTAATTTTGCGGGCAAGATTAGGCAAATCACGTCCGCGATTCAAGAAACAAAAGTTTTCATTTGAAAAGTAGTAATGCCTCGCCCCTAAATTACAAGGCAAAAACAATTTTCAAAGATTTTAAGCTTAAAAACAAATTTTTGATGCTTGAAGTGTTCCAAACTTGTTATGTGACTTAGGTTCACTCCTTTGAGCTTATGGAAGACAAAGCCAAGGACCAAATCCATGTCTATTGCATATGTATGAAAGGTTTACAAAGAAAAACATATAAAAATCAAAGGGTGCTTCCATCTAGCATCCCTAACTCACTCTTAATGAAGTTCTTGCATTCTTCATTTAGAGGTTTTATGAAAAATATCGACTAATTAGTTAGTACTATCAATGAATTCTAGTACTACATCACCTTTTTGCACATGATGTCTAAGAAAATGATGTCTAATGTCTATATGCTTGCTTCTAGAGTATTGGATGGGGTTCTTAGAAAGATTGATGGCACTAGTATTATCACATTTGATGGGAATGCCACCAACATCTAGACCATAGTCTCTCAATTGTTGTTTTATCCACAAAACTTGTGATCCACAGCAACCTGCCGCTACATATTCGGCGTCGGGGGTTGACAAAGCAATACTGACTTGTTTCTTAAAACACCAAGAAACTAAGCAATTACCATGTAGTTGACAAGTACCGGAGTTACTTTTTTTATCCATCAAACTACCGGCATAATCCAAATCTGAGTATGCAACTAAGTCAAATGCAACACTTCTAGGATACCATAGTCCTAAATGCATTGTGCCATGCAAATACTTCAAAATTCTTTTAACCGCATGCATATGAGACTCTTTAGGACATGATTAAAAATGTTCACACAAGAATGTAGCATACATTATATCGGGTCTAGATGAACTTAAGTAAAGAAGTGAGCCCATCATACCTCTATACTTCTTCTCATCTACACTTTTACCTTGCTCATCCTTGTCCAATTTGGTTGTGGTGCTCATGGGAGTTTTTCTTGGTTTGCATCCTTCCATCCCAAACCTTTTGAGTAGCTCTTTAGTGTACTTGGCTTTGTTGATCAAGATTCCACCCTTTCCTTGCTTGATTTTCAATCCTAAAAAGAATTTGAGCTCGCCCATCATGCTCATCTCAAACTCCCTAGTCATGCACTTAGCAAATTCCTTACACAAACTCTCATTAGTAGCAAGAAATATAATAGCATCAACATAAATTTAGACAATGAGTATGTCATGCTTATGTCTTTTTATGAAGAGAGTAGTGTCAACCTTCCCTTTTGCAAAACCATTTTCACAAAGAAAATTACTAAACCTTTCATACCAAGCTCTAGGAGCTTGTTTCAAACCATGCAAGTCTTTAGTAAGTTTGAAAACATGCTTTGGAAAATTAAAACTTTTAAAACCGGGAGGTTGTGAAACATACACTTCCTCTTTAATGAAATCATTTAAAAATGCACTTTTAACATCCATTTGAAAAGTTTGAAATACATGAAAGATACAAATGCCAACAAAATCCTAATGGCTTCTAATCTTACAACGGGTGCAAAAGTCTCATCATAGCCAATGCCTTCCTCTTGGTTATACCCTTTGGCAACCAATCATGCTTTGTTCCTAGTGACTTGACCTTGCTCATCCAATTTATTCCTAAACACCAATTTAGTACCAATAATTGGATGATCCTTAGGTCTAGGTACTAAGTCCCAAACCTTGTTCCTCTCAAATTGGTTGAGTTCCTCTTGCATAGCAAGTACCCAACTCTCCTCTTGGTAGGCCTCATAAACATTCTTAGGCTCAATTTGAGAAAGGAATGCAAGATTAGAATCTAAGAGTTTTAGTTGGTTTTTAGTACTTACACCCTTAGAGGTCTCACCAATAATGTTGTCCTTAGGATGATCTTTAGAGAATCTCCATTCTCTTGGAAGATCTTCATGCACTTGTTAGTGATCCACATGTGCTTGATCATCACTCCTTTCATCCAATGCATGTTGCTCTTGTGGTTCAACATCCTTGTCTAGTTCCTTTGAACTTTGAGGTACATCCTCTCCTATGTTGAACTTTTCAAATTCACCTACAACATCATCATAAGTGCACTACCTTTCACAAGATCAAGTTTAATAGTGTCGTCAAAGATAACATGCATGGACTCTTCAACAATTAGATTTCTTTTGTTAAAGACTCTATAAGCTTTGCTTGTAGTGGAATAGCCTAAAAAGACTCATATAACCATTTTGGATGCAAATTTCCCAATAGTCCTTGGTGTTTAAAATGTAACACTTACAACCAAATACTCTAAAGTATGAGATGTTGGGTGTTTTAACATTCCATAGCTCATAAGGAGTTTTGTTCAAAATAGATCTTTTCGAAACATGATTTGAAATGTAACATAAGGTCTTGATGGCTTTGCCTCAAAAGTAAGAAGGCAAAGAATACTCATTGAGCATAGTCCTAGCCATCTCAATCAACGTATGATTTTTTCTTTCAACAACACCATTTTGTTGAGGAGTTCTTGGACATGAAAAGTTATGAGAAATAACTCTTTTAGAACAAAAGTTTTCAAAAGCTTCATTTTCAAATTCTTTTGCACGATCACTCCTCAAAGAAGTTATGAAATACCCTTTTTCATTTTGAACACGTCTTACAAAATATTTAAAGGCTTTAAAAGCATCACTCTTATGAGTAAGGAATGCAACCCAACAAAATCTAGAGTAGTCATCAACAATGACATAGATGTAGAATTTTCCACTCAAGCTAGCTACTTTTGAAGGTCCAACCAAGTCCATATGAAGTAATTCAAGTGGTTTAGTACTTACTTGGTTCTTTGGCTTGAAGGAGGATTTTGCTTGCTTTCCTATTTGACAAGCATCACACATCTTGTCTTCTATGCTAGCATGCCCAAGTCTTCTATGCCAAAGCCAAGCATTATTGCTAATAGACACAAGACACTTCACATTTTGGTTAGCAAGAGAGTGTAAATCAAGTGTGTAGATATTGTTTGATTTTTTGCCTTTGAATACAACTTTATCATCCAATGCTTTGGCGACTAAGCATGTATTCAAGTGAAAGTAACTTTATAACTTTTGTCACACAATTGACTCATGCTAAGTAGATTATGCTTTAAACCATCAACTGGAAGCACATTATCAATGCAAGTAGAAGGGTTATTACTAATAGTGTCAATGCCAATTACCTTACCCTTTGCATTGTCACCAAATGTGACGTTTCCACCATTCTTCTTCTCAAGTTTGGAGAAGAGCTTTGAATCACCGATCATATGCTTGGAGAATCCATTATTAAGGTACCATTCATTTGCTCCACTTGTGGCTTTCAAGCATACCTACAAGAACAAGTTAATCACTTGTTCTTAGGTACCCAAACAAGTTTGGGTCCTTGGGGGCTAGCATCAACAAAAGAACCATTGAAAAGTTGCTCCCTCCTAACATGGCAAAACACATTAATGTGCCCATGTTTCATGCAATAATGACATTGAATGTTGGAAGGGGAGGTCCTTTTTCTTAAGGTCTTTTGCCTTTGTGTGTGATGTCTTTTAGAAGGTTGGCCTTTAGGACTAGGTTTACCCTTAGGTTTCCCTTAGGCTTGTCTTGAGAGGTATTGGTCCTCTTGGCCATGGAGACATTAGGTGTCTTGCCTCCTTGCTTAGACTTAGGCTTCCGACCCTTAGTCCTAGCAACATCCACAGTAGAAGTTTGTGGTAGGGATGATGACTTTACAAAGATTGTCTTTTGAGCATTGAAGGTTGAGGCTTCATTGAATCCCAAACCATGTCCTATAAGGGGAGATCTTTGTGACACCAATAAGGTATCAAGATTCTTCTTACCCTAATGAAATTTGGAGATGGATTCTCTTAATTCCTTTACCTCATTTTTCAATGAATCATTCTCTTTCACAAGAGTCTCCATTGTTGAGATTTTGAATTGAGAAGCAAGTAGTTGACCTTTAAGCTCTCCTTGGGAAAGCTCAAGTGCCTCTACTTGAGCTCTAAGGTAACTTATCTCCTTATCACTCTCTACCCATTTCTTTTATGCTTCAACCATTTGATTATGGTAAGGAGTGCACTGGGAGTTAAGCTCCTTGAGGAGATCAATAGGATCATCCTCATCATTATCATCATTATTATCACAATTGGAAGTACAAGAAGAAGGAAAAGATAAGTTAGAAGCATATACATCATGTGATGAGTCATCCATTGCCATGAATTCAAGATTGGCGGTTTCATCTCCACTCACACTTTCACTTTCACTCTCTTGTTGAGATGAGAAGCTATCTTCTTCATTTTCATCCCATGTGGCACTAAAGCCTTTCTTGTGCTTGCACTTGAAAGCGGGACAATTTGGTTTGATGTGCCCATTCTTGCCACATTCAAAGCATCTAATGGATGATCCTCCTATCTTCACTTCTTTGCTTCTTCTTCTATCCTTACCTTTGCTTGATGGCCCTTCTCTAGCTTTGATCATTTTGATGACTCTCTTGGAAAGTATCACCAATTGTTCCTCACTAGGGCCACCTTTGGCATCCTCCTTTCTTGCCTCTTCATCTTGCTCTTGTGTGGACTTAAGAGCAAGACTCTTCATCTTTTCTTCCTTCTTGGAGGCCTCACTAGCTTTTAGCTTTGCATTCTCATCTAGGTTCATCTCATAGATCAAGACACTATCTATGAGTTCATCCATTCTTATGGTGGTGAGGTCTTTAGATTCTTCAATGGATGTGATCTTTGCCTCAAATTTCTTCCTAGGCAAAGACCTCAAGATCTTCTTGTTTACCTCCCTCGGGCTATAAATTTTCCCAAGCTTTCTAAGCCCTTCCACCAATGCTAGAAGACAATTAGTGAGGGTGGTGACATTCTCATCGGCTAACCTCTTGAAGGTCTCATATTGATAGACAAGAAGCTCTATCCTCGTGTTCTTCACATCGGTTGTGCCTTCATGGTAGTTTGTAAATGTACTCCATATAGAGTGGGTGGTTGTACAATGTTGAACTCTAGCACATTCTTCTCTTGATAAAGAACCAAGAAGAATGGCCATGGCTCTATGATTCTTACCATTGCTCTTCTTATGTGCATCCACCCAATCTTTTCTTTCAAGAGTTGTAGTCATCCCATTTACGGTTGTGGTTGGTGTAGTCCATTCTTCAAGGATTTGATCCCAAATATCGATTGGGTCACTATCCAATTAACATTGCATTCACAGTTTCCAATAAGTATAGTCAATTCCATCGAAGTAAGGTCTCAAGCTAAAAATGCTTTCACCCATAGACATATTGATGATTTTTACTCCCACTTAAGGTATTAATGAGCAATAAGGCTCTGATACCAACTGAAATACTAAAAGGGGGGGTGAATTGGTGCGAAATTAAAAAATTTAATAAGCTTAAGAAAGAGTTTAGAAGTTTTAGAATGCATGGACACAAAGGAAGTTTATAGTTGTTCGGACCAAACTTGTCCTACATCCACTCTCCCAAAGACATCTTTGGGATTCCACTAAACCACAATGGTTATACAAGGGATATCAAGGCTATCCTAAACCTTTACAATGAAGATTTTAATAGGCTATCTTCAACCTTTACAAATGAGTTTTCCAATGGCTAACTTAAAACCAACCCTAGTGTTTCTCCAACTCACAAGGAATTGACATTAGTACAAGGATAACTAATTCACTCAACCCAAGCAACAAATGCTCTAGAGTTCTAGCTACCCAAACCAAACAAAGAATTAATTACAAAAGATGAGAAATGAATTTACAAGAGTTCGGCTATCAAAGAATTAATGTCCTTAGTTGAGGGACATTTATGAAGGGTATTTGTAGCCAAAATACCCAAAACTATATGCTAGAAACAATTGTAAACTTGTCTCTAATGTCTAGTTACTT
>CANYLF011292582.1:0-11517 GCA_948193215.1 Bocquillonia castaneifolia | reverse complement strand
GTTTGGTGTTAGCCTCTTTGAAACACTAGGGTTTGTGAGTGAGCCTTGGGTAAAACTCATTGTAAAGGTTTAGGATAGCCTTGAAATCCCTTGTATCACTATTGTGGTTAGTGGAACCCCAAAGAGGTCTTTGGGAGAGTGGACATAGGACAAGTTGGATTCAAACCACTATAAAATCCTTGTGTGTTCATTCTACTTCATCTCCATTCTCTCTAAAATTTTTAATTCCCCACCAATTCACCCCTCTCTTGGTATTTCACCGGCAATTGGTTGTGGCTTTAGAAGTGTTGTTTATATGCAGGATGGGCTCCACTTCGGTGGAGAAATGTCCATTTTATAGGGGAGGTTCTACCAAAATTTCGGTAGAATTTTCTCGTAAAATGTGATATCGAGCAAGACGGTTTAAGTAAAATAATGCGTTATAGTTATAGTTTGATTTTATAAGTTTTGATCATTAAATAGAAATCAAGAATTCAATAGGAGTTCGGTTGAGTTATTAATCTAAACAATATTCTTTATATTCTGTAGAGGGTAGCAGAGCCCGAGAGAGAGGCAATAGCTCTGGGGCGCAGGGAGGCACTCGATCGACCTGTGAGTTAATCTTGCATTTATGATTTGCTATAGAATGCATGTTAGGAATATTATGTTATATATTTTTCTCCAATACTCATTATTCATTATATAGTTATATATACATATTTAATTAAATTCATAATTTCATTCATATTAGTAAGCATACATATTTATTATGTTATGGATATTATTTGTATGTTATGAATTATATTATATGAATATGTATTGTGATTGATGTTGTGGACGGAGGATAGTCGTGGGACGAGCTACCTGGTGGGTGTCACCAAGCTGTGTGTACACAGGAGTCAAGTATGTTTACTAACTCGGTCTTAAGGACGGGGCTTGCTCATGAGTTGCTCCAGGCGCCGATCCTATTTATTATTATGATGATGCAGTGGCTTGCTCGTGAGTTGCTCTGGGTGACTGTAAGTTATTTATTATATCTGGGGCTTACTTGTGAGTTTCTTCGGGCACCAGAGGAATAACTTTGGATTAAGTGACATGTGTGGATTAAGAGAGCCTAGAAGGTTGTATGGGGCGGGGATTTAGAGGTCTATTAGGTGTTCTGCCTCAATCCTCCTCCTCGTCTGATTTGGATGTTGCATTCATGAGTGTGACTGTGTGTATATATTATTATTATATATATTTATATTGCATGACTGATTGGGATTAGGCTGCATTTCATAAATGTAAGATTAATTCACTCAGTGAGGTCTGACCCTCCCCCCCCCTCATTCTATTTTTTTTAGGATTCTTCTCAGACCTCACCTGTAAGGTCTCTACGCCGGATTTCTTCATCTCCGGCCATTTTGTAAAGGTTTCTATTATTTATTGGATGTATTTTGTAATCTAGTGGCTGCTGTAGTAGCACCTTTGTGTTAGGATGATTAATCTATGGTTTCTTTGGACATGTATTATTATGATGATGTTATGAAATATTATCTATGGATATTTGATATCTGTGAGGACTTACACCTACAAAGGGATTTATTATTATACTAACTTAAGATTTTATAATTAATGGCCACGAACTATATTTTCGAATATAATTTCATTATGATAATCGAGTTTTAATATTATAAAAGTATATTTTATTAAATATTTTTGGAAATTAATTCTTTTAAATGGTTTTAAGACCCAACATCTATGTCCAGGGGAAAGTTAATTAAGAACATGCATAAAATTTGCACGTAGCCTAATGCATTAAATCATTGTTCAGTAGTATTAAAACATATAGCATGACTTAGGATCATATCGATATTTTTATATTATAAATCACATTGTTCATTATATCTACATTCCGTACGGTCGACCACCTCTGGACATAGTGTTGAGAGTCCAAACGAAAAGTAAAAGTGAGTGTAAGGATTTTATGAACGGTAAATTTAAATTTAAAAGTTTTTTTTATAAACCTTGAATAGTGTAAAGTCCTCCAGATATAAAGATATAAGTGAAAGAGATATGAAGTTCTACGTTATATGTGAGGCGCGGAGCTGTGACATACTTTTATATGCCAGAGAATTGATTTTAAGCCATGCTAGTATCGTGCAGATATGCGATGCAACATATTCATCGAGCAAGTAACTACAAATCGAGGGATGGTGGTAGATTTGATGTTGCTAGAGCAGCTTGGCCCTCAGCTATATCCACTGCATTCATCGAGTCTGACACAATCCAGGTATCAGACAAACCTATATCAAGTACTATGGTGAGAGCCATCTTAATGGCTCTAAGTTCAATCATGAAGATCGGCTCAGCTTGCATTATGAAAGGCGCAAGCCATCCCTCCTAAGATTAATGTTTATCCCCTGCTGCGGTAGAAGCACATGATATAGGCTCTTAGATGTGTGTGATGGACTTTGATGTGATCCTAGTAATGGACTGGTTGTCCCAGCATTATGTTACCTTGGATTGCAGAATGAAAGAAGTGATATTCAGAATGTCAGGAGATTAAGAGTTTAAGTTCAGAGGTGAGAAATGTGTGATGCCTCAAAACTTGATTTCTGCAATCACTGCTAGGAAGTTGCTTAGGCGTGGATGTTAGGGATTTCTGGCAGTTGTCAGAGATACAACCCTAGAAGAAGATGATGTGAGTGATGTGCCGGTAGTATGTGAATATCCGGATGTGTTTCCAAAGGACTTGCCAGGATTGCCACCTGACGGGGAGATTGAATTCTGCATTGATGTAGTACCTGGAATCGCTCCCATTTCTATACTACAATACAGAATGGCCCCAGCTGAGTTGAAAGAGCTAAAGGAGCAGTCATAGGAGCTACTTGACAAGGGTTTCATTAGACCCAGTATTTCTCCCTGGGGTGTACCTGTGTTGTTTATGAAGAAGAATGATGGTACACTTCGACTCTGTATTGATTACAAAGAACTGAATAAGGTGACAGTTAAGAACAAGTATCCACTTCCCCGAATAGATGACTTGTTCGATTAGCTGCAAGGTGCCCAGTGTTTCTCCAAGATTGATCTAAGATCAGGTTAGCATTAGTTGAGGATCAAAGATGAAGATATTCCTAAGACTGCATTCCAGACTAGATATGGTCACTATGAGTTTCTAGTGATGTCCTTTGGGTTCACTAATGCTGCAGCAGCCTTTATGGACTTGATGAACAGAGTGTTCAGACCATTTCTAAATCGATTTGTGATCGTGTTCATTGATGACATCCTAGTATATTCTAGAAGTGTGGAAGAGCATGAACAACACTTAAGGATGGTATTGGAGACTTTGAGAAGAGAGCAGTTGTATGCAAAAATTTTTAAATGTGAATTCTGGTTGGATAGTGTTACTTTCTTGGGGCATGTAGTGTCCAAGGAAGGGATTCAGGTTGATCTGAAGAAGGTTGAAGCTGTATTGGATTGGCCTAGACCTACCACAGTCACAGAGATTAGAAGTTTTTTAGGTTTGACAGGCTACTATCAGAGATTTGTAAAAGACTTCTCTCAGATAGCAGCACCATTGACATGCTTAACTCAGAAGAATGTCAATTTGAATGGGATGAAGCTTGTGAGAATAGCTTTCAGTTACTGAAGGAGAGGTTAACTACAGCACCTGTGTTGACCTTTCCTTCTGGGACTGATGGCTTTACTGTGTACTGTGATGCTTCTAGAGTGGGTTTAGGGTGTGTGTTGATGCAGAATGGACGAGTAGTGGCATATGCTTCTAGGTAGTTGAAGAATCATCAGAGTAATTACCCTACCCATGATCTAGAGTTAGCAGCCGTGGTTTTTGCCTTGAAGATTTGGAGGCACTATCTTTATGGTGTACCCTGTGAGATATATACTGATCATAAAAGCCTAAAGTATATATTTCAGCAGAGTAACATGAGCATAAGGCAGACTAGATGGTTGGAACTGTTGAAAGATTATGATTGTTTGATCGTGTATCATCCTTGAAAGGTGAATGTTGTGGCAGATGCCTTGAGCAAGTTAGCTGGAAGTCTTCCTCATATTAGTGTTGGAAGGAGACCTCTTTACATGGAGATTGATCAACTCTTTGATCAGGGATTGCAATGGTGGGTGAATAGGCATGGAAGTTTAATAGCACAGTTCAGGGTAAGATCTGTATTTCTGGACCGAGTGAAAGAATCTCAATCACAGGATCCAGAGTTATAAAAGATTCTGTATCAGATGCAACAAGGCACAACAGAAGAATTTAGGGGTAACGACGAAGGCATTTTGAGGATAGGCACTAGGGTGTGTGTACCTAAGGTTGATAACCTGTAGAAGGAGATTATGGAGGAAGCTCACTATACACCTTACAGTGTTCATCCAGGTGTAACTAAAATGTACAATGATTTGAAAAGCATGTACTGGTGAAGCAGGATGAAGAAAGATATAGCAGATTTTGTGTCCAGGTGCATGACTTGTCAGAAAGGGAAGTTAAAGCACCAGAGGCCTTATGGATTATTACAGCCATTACCTATCCCAAAGTGGAAGTGGTACATGATTACGATGGACTTTGTAATCGGGTTACCTCGTACCCGGAATGGGTATGACTCAATCTGGGTGATTGTTGATAGATTGACCAAGTTAGCTCACTTTATTCCTGTAAAAAAGAACTACACCGTGCAGAAGTTGGCCGAATTGTACATTTCTGAAATAGTACGTCTGCATGGAGTTCCAGAGTCCATTGTATCAGATAGAGATTCAAGTTTTACCTCAATGTTCTGGCGAAAGCTACAGTGCTTTAGGAACCAGATTAGCACAGCTTTTCACCCTCAGACAGATGGGCAGTCTGAGAGGACAATTCAGACTTTGGAAGACATGTTGTGAATGTGCACCATGGATGTTGGTGGCTATTGGGATTTGAACATTCCATTGATTGAATTTGCTTACAATAACAGCTATCATGCCAGCATTGAAATGGCACTGTTTGAGGCATTGTATGGTAGGAAGTGTAGATCCCCGTTGTGTTGAGATATTGGTGAGAGGCAGCTTTCTGGACCTGAATTGGTTCAGATTACTTCTAAAAGGTTCCACTGATACAGCAAAGATTGAAAAGAGCTTTTAGCCGACAAAAAACCTATGCAGATCCAAAAAAGAAAGATGTTTCTTTTAATGTTGGTGATTGGGTGTTTCTAAAGGTGTCACCCATAAAAGGGGTGATGAGATTTGGTAAGAAGGGTAAATTGGCACCTAGATATGCGGGACCTTATGAAATCAAGGCTAGAGTTGGTGATGTGGCTTACATATTGGCCTTGCCACCAGAGTTGTCTAGAATCCACCCGGTCCTCAATGTATCCATGTTAAGAAAGTACATTTCTGACCCATCACATGTGATCCAGACAGATGATATAGAGATTGGGGAAGATTTGACTTTTGATGAGTACCCAGTGGCTGTTAATGATCACCAAGTGAGGCAGTTGAGATCCATGTCAATCCCGATGGTGAAGGTAGTGTGAAGGAATCATTCTGTTGAAGATTGCACTTGGGAGCTGGAGCAGGATATGCGGGAGCAGTTTCCCCACTTGTTTCTTCAATGAGGTACGTTCTTAAATCCGAGGATGAATTTATCTTAAAGTGGGGAGAATGTAATACCCGTAATCCTCGTTAATTTAATTTCTAACTCGGGAATTGATTAATTAAGCATTAGTCATCTAAAATTTAAAATAATTGTTATTGGTGCCCGTTTAATCTAAAAATTTGCTTAGATGTGTTATATATATTCCCGAACTCGTGGTAAAAATTTGGGATGAAACCGAGTTAAGGAAAAAATTTAATTAAGGAAAAGGACTAATTTGAAAACATAAAACTTGGTCTTATATACTCAAAATCGGTAGATGGGCGTAATTGACAGAAATAACTTAAAACTAATATCCTAAACAGTACCTAAAACTCTCTGTAAATTACCACTGTAGCCCGAGACACATTTACCGTCTATTCACCCATTTCTGGCCACCATATTCTCCAAACTTGGTACCAAATTAAAGAGCTCTCTGAGATGAACCCATTCATACCGGCTTTGGTCATTACCGTTGCTGGAGCAACGTGAACGAAGCCTCTGAAATTCTGACGAAATGGTCCATTATGGTTGGAGCGCCTCTGATGGTTGTTGGGCCAAATCAACTCCATAAACTTGTAGATCGTGGAGTGTAGAGTGTGTTAGGCCTTTGAATTGATGGAAAAGATGGAGAAATGACGGTGAACGGAGTTGGTGGGTGTTCTCAGTTCCGACGAGTTTTGAAGCTTCGATTTATGCGTTGTGGTGGAGTTGGAGGCGTGTGGGTGGTGGATTCGAGCTCCTTGGTGAATTTCGCAGCTGTTGGTGAGTGTTCCAGCATCTCCGGCCACCTCAAGCCGCCTTGTATGGTGCCGTTTGGACCCCACGCGCCGCCATGGGCGGTGGCTGTGGGGCCTAGCCTAAAAATCATCAAAAGTAATTTTAAAAAATTCCTAAAATTATTCCGAGCAACTTTCATAACTGTACGTCGATCTAATTCTTTACAGTTATCAAATTAAAAATCCCAGAAGTGAAATGCCAGTTTTTGGAAATCCTCGTTTTACCTGTTATGTGTCTAATTTTATTGTTTGGAACTTTTATGTGCTATAATCATGTTATATATGTTATAATTAAGTTGAATTAAAATCAAATTGGATTAATTTAATAATCGGATTAATTAAATTGGATATTAGGATTGTTAGACCGTATAACGAGGTATTATGATTCTCAGACTGTAATGGACTGTTTGGGACTATAAATAAGTATAATCGATAGATTTAAATAGTGTGATAAGTTCAATAATGTATAAATATAGATGAGATGGTTTGGTGTTGTAATTGCTATGTTTTGGTAAGTCCGAGTATTTTGGTAGGCCCGGCAATTGGTTGTGGCTTTAGAAGTGTTGTTTATATGCAGGATGGGCTCCACTTCGGTGGAGAGATGTCCGTTTTATAGGGGAGGTTCTACCAAAATTTCGGTAGAATTTTCTCGTAAAACGTGATATCGAGTAAGAAGGTTTAAGTAAAATAATGTGTTATAGTTATAGGTTGATTTTATAAGTTCTGATCGTTAAATAGAAATCTAGAATTCAATAGGAGTTAGGTTGAGTTATTAATCTAAACAATATTCCTTATATTTTGTAGAGAGTAGTAGAGCCCGAAAGAGAGGCAATAGCTCCGTGGGACAGGGAGGCGCTTGATCGACCTGTGAGTTAATCTTGCATTTATGATTTGCTATAGAATGCATGTTAGGAATATTATGTTTTATATTTTTCTCCAATACTCATTATTCATTATATAGTTATATATACATATTTAATTAAATTCATAATTACATTCATCTTAGTAAGCATACATATTTATTATGTTAAGGATATTATTTGTATGTTATGAATTATACTATATGCATATGTAATGTGATTGATGTTGTGGACGGAGGATAGTCATGGGACAAGGTACCTGGTGGGTGTCACCAGGTTGTGTGCACACAGGAGTAAGGTATGTTTACTAACTCAGGTATAAGGACGGGGCTTGCTTGTGAGTTGCTCCGGCCGCCGATCCTATTTATTATTATGATAATACGGTGGCTTGCTTGTGAGTTGCTCCGGGTGACCATAAGTTATTTATTATATCTGGAGCTTGCTCGTGAGTTTCTCCGGGCGCCAGAGGAATAACATTTTAAGAGGGCTTAAAAGGCTGTATGGGAGGATTTAGAGGTCTATTAAGTGTTCTGCCTCAATCCTCCTCCTTGTCTGATTTGGATGTTGCATTCATGAGTGTGACTGTGTCTATATATTATTATTATTATTATTTATATTGCATGACTGCTTTGGATTAGGCTGCATTTTATAAATGTAAGATTAATTCACTCAGTGTGGTCTGACCCCCCCCCCCCCCCTCAATCTATTTTTTTTCAGGATTCTTCTCAGACCTCACCTGTAAGGTCTCTACGCTGAATTTATTCATCTCTGGCCTTTTTGTAAAGGTTTCTATTATTTATCGAATGTATTTTGTAATCTAGTGGTTGCAGTAGTATCACCTTTGTGTTATGATAATTAATCTGTTGTTTCTTTGGACATGTATTATTATGATGATGTTATGAAATATTATCTATGGATGATTTATCATGATGGATGTTTATAGCCCAGTGAGGCTCCAGCTTATAAGCTGGTTATGTTATGATATCAGATGATTATTATGAGTTATATATGTGTTTGTTATAAGCAGGTTTATTATTATATTTTGTGAATCCGGAATATATAATTCTGGGATGTTGTGTTGTATTATGGTATTTATCAGGTGTTAGGTTAGCCACGGGTTCCGATAGCATATAGCTTTCCCGTTCCCTGGCGCCGATCACGTAACCCGGGTTTGGTTCATGACATGTGATGTGTTGTGAGTTGAAATAGTTGTAATTGTGTTTGAAATGAGCATGGATTGACTCGGGAAAAAAGGGTTGTGTGTTTCGGGTAAGGTTAGTAGGTGGGATAGTTGCCTGTCGAGGGATGGCGAGACTAAGCCCGTGGGATAGTCTCTTTCAGTGGCCACCTATTTATATTTGTGAAAGAATGAGAAAATAATTTGGTGAGGATGAGTCATCTGCCCGGTATTGTGATTGAATTTGTGTATTTTTGAAAATTCTTGTGTAAATGGTTGAATTGTCATTATGATGTGGTATTGATTAGATTGAGATTTTATGAATTTGTTGTGATGGTGTTATGCCTCACATATATGTGAAATTTATGAGAAAGGTGGCTGTGTGCTATATATAAAAAAATATATATATTTCACCTTTCACACTGTGTGCGATATATAAAAAAATATATATTTTACCTTTCTTATAAGTGAAAGGTGGCTGTGTGCGATATATATATATATATATAATAAAAATTAATTACCTTTTTCATAAATGAAAGGAAGCTGTGTGCGAATATTTTACCTTTCTCATAAGTGGATCATTTATGTGTGGTATTTGATAATATGATTTGAAAATGTGGTATTGTTGAATTTGTAGATTGTTGAGAAGTTGAAAGAATTGAGATGGTAGTGATTTGGGTGTGATTTTGATTGATTGGTAAATAAAAATCAAATTATTATGAATTGATTGGAATTATGAAATGATGGAAAAGTATTTATGATATGGAATTATTTATTGGATTGAAAAATTTGGAATTGGTTGAATCTGAATTTATTGTAAATTAATTCTGTGATAATTATAGGGTGATATGGCTATGCTGTGATAGATTTATATAAACTGGCATATTATGTCAGTAATTGAGGAAGTCTAAGAAAATGACTTCAAATATTAAGTTGATTATATTTAATTATATATTTATGCTTATTTTCTCACTGAGCATCAAGCTCATTATTTTCCTCAATAATCCAGTGTGCAGGAAAATCAAATAGGAAGGGAAGGCTTATTTTGGTAGAGCTTCATGTGGCTAGACTCCAACGATCTTAGGGGAAAACATTTTCTTATTATTAATATTACTTAAATTTTATAATAAAGAGTAAAAATAAGTTAAAGATTATTATAATATTTTTTTATGAAAGTTTATTATATGATTAAGTAAATATTTTTAGTGAGAATATATTAAGTATACGTATAAATAGTTTAGAAAGATGACGTGTTACACATACACTTTGGGTTTACCAGATTTATGAAATTACATAACATTTAGAAAATATTATTGTTTATATGCAAATAAAAAATCATTTAATTGTAAATACTACGAATGGATATATAATATTAAAGTAAATTTTTCTTTAGTAAATTACTATGTGTCAATTTTTTCTCATGCATCCTTAGATGTGTCCTCTAGAATATAAATGGAGTATGCCATGTATCCTATAAGCAAACTAGCATGTCTTCATGTGCCTTACCACTCTACACATGCAAGATGACATGTGTCCCACACATGTAAAATGACATGTGTCCTATTAATATTAAAAGTACATTTTAAACTTAAATTTTGTTGAAGTGTTCTTTTCTACTTGTATAATTTGTCTTATGAATAGTATACTTCTGATTTACCTGATTTATAAAATTCAATAACTCTTAGAAAATATTGTCGTTTATATCCAGATAAAAAAATCATGTAATTGTAAATAATCAGAATACATATTTAATATTAAAAGTATATTTTAGGTTTAAATTTTCTTGAAACATTATTTTCTACTCGCATAATTAGTCTTATAAATAGTATACTTCTAGTATACTTTTGGTTTATTAGAATTGTAATTCAAGTTTGAAAACTTAGGTTATTTCACCACCCTAACAAACTAGTTTTGCCTTGAATTTTATAGGGTTTTTAGGGAACTTATTGAGGTGTCTAATGATAAAAAATTTAGAGGAAATACTGTTGATTAACTAGCTTCAAGTTGCATCACAAACTGAGGTAAAATAGAATTTACATGTCAAGCTTATAGATATACCAACTTTATTTAAACCATACAAGTTCTGGATACAAATATCAAACTTTATCATCACCCATTATTTAACCAAACACATTTACACATAACGTAACCTGAAATGCCCCATGCAATATAGTAGTTCCTCTGGCCCACATAAGTGTTGATGTGATGCAATGTGTGAGGAAATGCACGAGGTTTATCGTCTAGCACAATTGCTTGAAAAATATGCCAAAGGGTGAGCTGGTGACTCAATGAGCATTTAATTTACTAAACAATAGTATATTAGGCAAAAATTACCAAAGACTATATAAACTCATAAATTACACAATTAATTCATGAATAATCTCAATTCAACCAATTTCAAATTTCAACCAAATAAACAATTCCATTTCATAATCCCAAACAATTCACAATTTTTCCATTCTCAATTCATCAAAGTCTCATCCAACACAATCATCCCAACTCTTTCAAATTTACATAAATTCACAATTCAACAATAACACATTATCAATCACACAATCAATTAACTCACATAAATGATCCATTTATGAGAAAGGTAACATATCCTCACAATTTTCTTTCCAATCCTCACATTTAATTTTAAATTTTATGGTGGTCACTTTTGAGGCTATCCACAAGGCTCAGTCTCATTATCTCAAAATAATCATGGGTAGCTATCTCAAGGCTCAACTTTCCCAAATCACTCATTTTCTTTTAGTGAAGCTATCCCCAGGCTCAGCTTCACTATCACACGCTTAATCGCACAAACCCATCTTTCTCATAAATTTCACATCTATGTGAGGCACAACACAATCACAACCAATTCACTTCACAACACATCACAACCAATTCATAAAACTCAAATCAATCAATATCACATCAATTCATAATCCCTATAAATTCAACATGTAACAACCCGAATCTAACACCATTTAAAACGGATGTCATGGGTAAAACGGATGACTCCTATCGATCTCTGAATAAGCTTCGATTTGGTATATTACGGCCGTTCTAATTCATCCCGTGCTAAAAGTTATGACCATTTTACGAAAGCATGTTCAAAAACCCCTTTAGGAATCTAAT
>CANYLF011292577.1:0-11920 GCA_948193215.1 Bocquillonia castaneifolia | reverse complement strand
ATAATTTGTTATCTCTTCATTGTATTTGAATGGTTTGGATTGTTAGTAAAGAAATAAAGAAAATTTATTATTCAGATAAATAAATGAAAATTTGAATATGAAATGCTTTTAAGCTAAATATCCAAATACCCAATTTTTATTGGTCAATATGTCATGTAACTTTATAAAAACATGATGTATGTAACTTAAATATATCAATATAAAAATTTGACACGTTTCACATAAATATACTAAATAAATATAAATAAATATGATATGTATTTTTTAGAAAAATAATAATTAGTGATATTTAATTAATTTTTTATAGGTAGTTGCCGATAGTGATATCCCAAACCCTGTAGATAGTTTATATTTTTAAAAATTCGTATAAAAAATAATTGTATGCTGTATCAACAATATTTTTATTTTATTAAAAAGATTATATAAATTAATTATAAGGTAATAATATTATATTATCTAATTACTATAATTTCATTATAAATTAAAATATTTATACATTAAAATTTTAAAAATAAAACATCAAATAAACATAATTAAATAAATATTTAAATAATGATATCAAATGGTAATTGTCTTGGAAGTTTAATATAAAAAAGATGTAAATTAATAAGAGAATAATAAGCAATTCACATATAAGTAAACATGAGGTATATAAAGCATGCCATGTGTATATATGTTGAGCGTTTTATATTTTATAAAAATAATTTTATTTTAAACTTTTTAAAAAGATAGATTTATAATTAATATATTATATAGTTTAATAAAAATATAAGTCTAGACATAATGAAATTACAATCATTGGTCCTTTATGAAGGAATATAAATATAATGAAATAAATAATTAATAGAATAAAGAGTGTAAATATATTTAAACAAAAAATAATAATAAGTTTGTAATGTGGCACTCTCTCAAGAAAGAGTGTGCCACATAGCATCACTCCCTAGCTCAATATTGAGCTTTACACATACACAGACACACAAAGAGTGTGCCACATGGCATCACCACACACACACACTAGCGTTATGCCCGCGCGATGTGTGAATTGTTATATATTTTTTAATGGTTGTTTTTAAATATTTATGAAAGTGAATTTATAGCCCTATGTTCTTGACAAATAAGAAAATCCTTTGCTATATTAATTTTTTCTTACGGAATAGAAGAAAAATCAAGACCTGATTATATAAATGGTTAAGAACAATTAAATGTAATTATGTATGTTTGCAATTGATGGTAATTAGGAGGAATGTTTGTTTTTTATTTAAATATGATGGGTAAAATACTATGTAGAAGAACCTTTTGTAAATGGTTTATATTCATGAAGATGATGAATCCGAAAAGTAAATAAATTTTCATTCATGCATTTTAATTTAATTTTATTGGTGTTCATGGTTTTTTTTTTATGTTGCTATTATATTCCAATATACAATTTGTGTATCTCTAAATCTATTTTACAAAGAATACACGTAATTGAATGTGATGGTTCATCTTCTAATGTCATCTAATTTTTATCCCAATGGCATTGTATTATTTGCCAACAAAGTGATTTTATTCTAAATTCTGAAACCTTTCAATTGAGATGAGATTAGTGTAGTTGTCTCTACAATCAGTTATTACTTGTTTGCTGCAAGTTTCGAATAGCCTTTTGAAGACTGGTAAAGCTCTATGCTGGTAGGGGGCAGAAGCAATGCTATAGCGTAACTGTATATTGATTGTGGTTTGGAGGTGGTTATTGCGAGTTTGAGTAGGCGTAGTCCTTCATATGTCTCCTTGTCGATGAAAAATAATATCGCTCCATATATGTGAATAGCTTATTGGTTTTGTAGTTGTAGACACCTAATTTTTGGATGCAGGTAGGATGGGAGTGTTAGAAGCCCGGATGATGATTTGAGAGTAATTTTGTTACTCAGGGTACACTGTTTGAATGCCAAAGAACTTCTAATGATGTTTTCTAAAAGGTTTTGAATTGATTTTTGAAGTTTTGATTGTTCTTAAAATTGTTTTGATATGATTTTAAAGTGTTTTTAATCCTATAATAAGTTTTGGGCCAACTTTTGATGTTTTGGATCTCGATTCAGAGTTGAGACTGTGATTCAGTGGGGTTCAGAGCTTGGAAACAGGCTAAAGTATCACAAAACGGATCGGACAAGGCTAGAATTGGGCCTGCTCCTTAACCTACGGCCGTGCGCCTCTAGGTAGAGGAGTGCACCTCAACCTAGGCCTGTGTGGCCCAAGATTGAGGCGCATGGCCCAAGCTTGAGACATGCTCCTTTAGTTATGGTCTAGACGAAGAACAACCTAATTTTCTTCATTTTTCAAGCCCAAGTCCACTTTTAATCTTACTTTCTCCCCACTCTAATCACCTTTAAATCAGATTCAAAACTTCCTTAATTATTTTAAATCAAATCAAAATCAAATCCCCTTAATCAAAGCTTGCCTTTTTATTTCACCTCACCTTACACCTATAAAAGGAGCTCTTGTTTTCACTTCCAAACCACCTCTTCTCATTCAACACACAACGATAGAACGATATACTCTCCTACCCTCTAGCTCACCTATCTTCTTTAGAGCTCGTTCTCTAAAGGATTTAGAGGTTAGATTTTTTAAAAACACTAGAATTTTCAATTCTAGTTGTTCTTTAAATATCTAAGTGGTTTTTCTCTAAGGTTTTTAAAAGTGTTCTAACAGAGTTCTAACGAATTTTTAAAGCATTTAACAATACAGTGATTCTAAACCCTAAATCTGATGGAATAAGTGCCCAGAAATCATGCATACACGATGATCATAAGCTTTTTCTAAACCTTTGTTATTGTTTATTTATTATTATTCTTAATTGTTCTTACGTTGTTCTTATTGTTTTTATATTGTTAACTTGTTTTAATTCTTTTTTTGCATGTTTATGAATGTTATAATCGTTTATGGGAGGATGAATCATTGATATGGAGATCTGAACTCAAAGAAACCCGAAGAACTTCAAGAACGCGTTCTTTATTATTTTTAAGATGTAATCTCTTGTTGTAATATTTTCTAGACATCTTGTTTGCACTTAGATTTGTTTAGAATTGAATTTTCAAGTTGAATTAAGTTCAAGAACTATTCATCACGTTATAGGTATAAGAAGAGGCGCACAACTCAACCTAGAGGCGAACGGCTAACCCTAGAGTCACAAGGGACATGGCTAAGGCGCACGGGTCTTCCTTGAGGCACACGGGCCTTCTTTGAGGTGCCTAGACAATATTCAAGCCCAATCCATGAAGTTTTGGTGGTTTTAATCTTAAATTTTGATCGATTTATCTATTAACTTGTAAAATATATTAAATTTCACCCAATTTTTTTACTTTAATAAGTAAACATCTATTGAATTTAATTTTTTATTTAAAATAATACTCCAAATAGAAAATAAATGTAAAATAAAATTTATATAATATTTATTATGACAAAAAATAATAATGAATTTATTTTTTTATAAAAAAAATGATTTTATGCACTTGACTTTTCTTTTGCAGAGGATGCTCATGACTTTATGGTTATTTCAAATGTGGTGCTGTTAGGAAGGGTATATTCTCTCCTCAGAGCGAACAACGAGATGTTTCTAATGGCTTAAATGCACCTCTAACCCCTTCCTATTAATAAAGCCCCCAACTATCAGTTTCTAATTAAAACCAAACAATGAGAGGTTTTGGTAGTTCAATATGGCGAGCCATCCTCAACACTAATAATTCCCGTCTAACATCATCTCGTCGTGCTATACACTTTTTTCCGGCGAACAAAACGACGTCGTATTTCCCGAATCATTATAGCAACAACACCGCCATCAATGGCTATACCTCTAATTTCAAATCATTAAGGTCTTCTTCTTTATTTGCAGAGCCATGGACCCACTTCACAGGTGAGTTTATATTAATGGGGTTTTTTTGTTTTCCCAAATTTTCCAATAATAATAGTCTATTAATAGTTTTAGTTCAAGTAAAATTGGCTTTGGGTACAAACGTGTTTTTAAATTCTGCGATTAACATTTGATTTGATTTGATGGTGGACAGTGCAGAGGAGAACGATGTTTATACAGACGCAATCAACACCCAATCCATCATCACTAATGTTTTATCCTGGGAAGCCTGTTATGGAAGTTGGGAGTGCTGATTTCCCTAATGCCCGTGCCGCCATGAATTCTCCCTTGGCTAAATCTCTTTACGGAATCGATGGTAGTTACGAATTACCTTTCCATTGTTAATGTTGTTTTTAGACATTCTTGTTTGTGTTTTATCTTTTTGGTGAATTTATTTTTGCATATGTTAGAGGTATTTAGTATTGTTTTAGGTCCATTTCTAACCCAACTGGTATAATCTCATGTTTTTTGGTTTTGCTATTGGTTACTTGATGGTTTTAACTTGTGACAATGAAAGTGAAGTTTATAGCTTTTTCATCCATTTGAGAAGAGCTTAACATCACTATCATTGCTAATCCTTTTCAAGTATGTTTGCAAGATGTAGTATACATGGCTATGGTCCCTAGTATCTATTTTACTTCCCCCATGCTACTATATAAGCGGCATCTTTTTTTTTTTTTTTGGTGGTGTTGTTTATACAAGTGCAAGCTACCAGGGAAACAAAAGGCACATTGAGTCTTACCTAAACATGTAGACTATTTTTCATAGATTGTGGTGTATGCACATTAAGAACTAAAAAGATGCAATTCTTGTCAATACTTTTAATAGACTGGTGCTGATAATGAAAAGAATTTTCAGCTTTTGTGCGCATTGATATTTTCAATTTAGAATTTGTTGTAATATATGTTATCCAGGAATCTCTAGAAGGTGCTGCATTTGTGCGCATTGATATTTTCAATTTAGAGTTTGATATTTTGGAATATTATCATAACTGCATAACAAAGGTAGGGTAGTATGTAATTGAAGTTGATAAGGAAAATAAGGTGCTGCATTGCTCTTATGCTGCTTTTGTCAATACTTTAGAATGTTTTTTGTGATATTAGTTTGTTTAGGAATTCTTAGTCTTTTTTTAATGCTACATTTCAATTACTCTTATTTTGGATTTCTTGAAATCCCTTTTCTTTTTGTAACTCATAAGGATTATTTAGAATCTTCTTGTTTATGAATGCAAGCACACTCTGCACTAGGATTACTAGTTATGTATTCAAACGAATGAAATTCTTCTTTTTCTGAGGATAAATTATTCTATCTATGAGAATTTCATCAATACTGTGCCCTGACTTGCAGTTGTTAATCCTAGAAATATTCATTGTTTTTGTGATAGTTATAGTTGTAGACCTAGTAGTTCTGTTTTATTTACATAGTTTTCTTGTGTAGACATATGCATTTATTTATGAGCCCTAACTCCTTTTTGTTTACCAATCCTGAACCACGGTTTCTATCCACATAAAGTCTTTTATCTGGGTCTTCTTCGAATCTTTTAAAACTTGATTTATGAAGATCGCTATTGGTGTAGTTCAAGATCCTTCTTTTCATGAGAGTGCTTAACCTTTTCTTCTTTTCTGTAGGAATTACTCGGGTTTTCTTTGGATCTGATTTTGTCACTGTAACGAAGTCAGATGAGATATCATGGGATTTGTTGAAGCCTGAAATATTTGCAGCTATCATGGACTTCTATTCTTCAGGTCAGCCATTATTTCTAGATTCGGAAACTGCAGCATCTAAGGACACAGCTATTCAAGAGGTAAGCTGTTATATATATGTATTTTTTGTTTATGAAAGTTGATGCATAATATTCTCACAATGGCAACCGGTTAGTGTTTCTGTTTATCAAACCCCTTAAGTTTAAAGATAATATACTTGACTGGATTAAAAATTGTCCTTTGGCAATAATATAAGGACTTTGAAAAACCCGCTTGAATAGCTTTTCTGTTGTCCATAAATTTATGCCTACCATGTTTTTTTTTGCTGAATATTAGTTATAAGTTATTGATTAGTATGTTTACATCCAGCCACCTTCTGGTATGAAGTACTAATGATTCCTTCTTATCACTCATTGTGCTGTCCAATGATATAACCAGGTGTATCATGCAAAAGTTACCATAACAGACTCAGGTGTTTTAAAATGGGATTTTGCAGGATTGACTTTCTATTCTCACTCTGAAATATGATTTATTTACATATGATCTCATCTCATGGTATGAAAATTTTGTACTTTTTATTGCAGGATGATTCAGAAACAGTTGCAATGATCAAAGAACTGCTGGAGACTCGTATTCGACCTGCTGTGCAAGATGATGGTGGAGATATCGAGTATCGGGGATTTGACCAGTAAGTTTCTCTTCATTCAGTTAAATTAAAGAAATACATATCAGACTGTTTTGTTATTCATAATTTGTTGGGACTTTTGCATGTTTGTCTTCTTCAGAGAAACTGGAATAGTCAAATTGAAAATGCAAGGAGCATGTAGTGGCTGTCCAAGCTCATCTGTAACTCTGAAATCTGGAATTGAAAATATGCTGATGCATTATGTATCAGAGGTAATCACTGATGATATAATATTTGATTTTGGAAATATGTGTTGTTATGATGGTGCACACAGTTCTAGATTGATGGCATTTTTGAGGGTAGAGACTTCATTTCATGCATCGAATCCTCTTTTTGGTGTGCTGAAGTAGTTAGCTAGTTAATTTTTATTAGATAGATTGTTGGGAAGCTTTGCAAGTTGATTTTTAAAATTAGATGTTAGGATAGGGAAGCTATTGCTTTTAGTTAGGTCATTGAAAAAGCGAGCAAGGCTTATAATTGATAGACATTTTAGCCAACTACCGTTTACTAGATGGTTTTACCAGCATAAGTGACAGCTGAAGAACCCATTATAAGCATCTTTTTATGAATGGGAGTCCACATGCAGCATAAAGATGCGCTGTGCAAAATTGAAGGGAAAAAAGAAGAAAAGCAGATACGCATTGAATGAGAGAAGGATACCCTTCAGAATTGTTTTTGGGATGAGAGCATATATATGATAACAAGTGTTATTAAAATTAATAACAATTAACAAGACAACATAGATCTTTATCTAGAGAATTGAAAATCTGTTATTGGTAGATTTTGGATGGTGAATCTAATCTTAGATTTTAAAATTCCTAGCTCTGGAAACTTAATTAGTTCTTGAATTGAATGGGAAAGGCAGAAAGAGGGTCGTGAGAACTCCAAAAAATAAAAGGGTTGCCTCCTCCAAACAACAAATTCTGCACTCAATTATATGAGATTTTCTATCCTACGCTTGAACTTTTATGTTATACAAGATAATAAAGAGATTTTTAAAAAAATTCTTCCAACTATTATGGTGCAATTATGTACTTAAAGCAATTTCTTTTAGTCCAAGTAAACCAAAAATTTAAGAACAGATCAACATTATTACATAAAAAATGACCTGGAAATTACACAATTGGAAGCATAGACAATTAGTGATTTCTATTGAGCCCAGCAATTATAAAATCCTTGCATCATATTACTTTCATTTTGGTCTCGAAATGATTCTCAGTTCTGATGTCTGAAGAGGTAGCAGTTAGTGCCTTTGCAGGATTTTATTCGATAAATGATAGCCAAACTGAGAATCACTAATAAGTGTCTTGTTACACTTAGAAATAATTCTAAGTTTTTGATGGAATAGCCTGATTTTTGTGATTGGAAACTGCAAATTCTCTTTCTGGTAGAATTCTTGTTTCTTTGTTGCCAGTAGCGTTGTCCTTTTTATTTTATTTTTTTTCTGTTTCTCATTTACGTGGTTTGCTTGTTTGTTTTGCTTGTTTGTTTGGGAAACTGTTCTGTGGCCTTTGTTAGTATAGTACTGCTTGTATTCAGAGGGATACAATTAATTGGCTTCCCTTTATGTTCAGCTTTGTGTGCTTATGAGATCATCTGCCTATGCAGGTGAAAGGAGTGGAACAAGAATTAGATGCTGAAGATGAGGATGCGGCTTTGGCAGGCCAGACTAATTAGTTTATTTTATATATTTCCCTCTCATGCATTCAGAGGGTTTCTGGGGGTAAAAGGCAAAACCAAAAAAATGAATTTTGGTTGTTTTTGTTTTTAGAACATGAATTTTGGTAGTCTGTGTACAGGTGAAAATAAAGATTAGATTTGCCTTCTCATCGGTAGAGTATGTCTACCATCCCTGTAAGTGAAAGCGCCAATGAATATAGAGCTGTATGAACCTTGTATCGTATGCAGAAAGAATTTCTAGCACATTGTTTGCACGTATTAAACTCTGACCAGTAATCTTAAAGTGAAAATTTCTTTTTCAGGCTTAGTGTTGTCCCCTTTGTATTTCCCCATGAAAATTGGATTTTATAAAGTTGATCTGATATATCTAACTGCGGCAGCAGCATCCGGAAAATGGCAATATTGAATTTTACTTCGCTTTTCTTTCCTTTTCTTGGAGATGTAATTATGCTCGACCCAGTTGTAGGTAGGTGTACTTGGTTACTCTTCTCCCTTTATGCATTTAACATTTGCCCCAGTTCAACCAAAAATAATGATGATGATGATGAACAAAACAGATCATGAATGTTGGTTATACTTCATTTGACTTGGAGTTTTGGAAAAAAAAAACAGAGAATAAATAAATAAATAAAATGGCATGCATCATGGTTCATTTGGTCATTTTTTTTGGTTTGCAATACTTGTTTTTTAATTATCAATTTTTTTAACAAAGTTTTATTATTTATCAATTTGTGTAGCTATTTAGGTTGTTGAGACTTGAGATAAGATCCTCTATTGTGAATTGTGATGCAGAATTTGACAATTACTAGTTGATTTGGTTGCCAGTCCGGGTGGCTATAAACCAAAATTTTGCCAAATTAAGCTGCTTTAGGCTCCATTATTTAAGGAAAAATCATTTGTCAAAATGACCACCACTCATGAAATTAATTAAAAAAATGTCAACATTTTTATTCACTTTTAGTTGAGTGTAAATATACGCATAAAAATGTCTTCGAGGCATAATTTAACAGTAAAGACATATTTAATTTATACACACACACACCTGGGTGGTGTTTGATAAAACTGAAATTAAGTGCTGAATGTGATAAGTGCTGAAAATTTTAAGTGTTGAATTCAATAATTTATTTGATAACTTTAATAACTAAAAATATTGATTTTTTCATTAACTAATTTTAAAATTTTATTTTTTAAAATTATAATCATTAAAAATACACGATTTGAATTATAAGTTATTTGAAAAACTAATTATAACCATATATAAGAGTATAAAAGTCAATAAAATTATAAGTCAAATAAAGGGTATAAATGTAAAAAAGAGTTTTTGATTTATTAATGATAATATAAGTTTATATAAACTATTTTAGCAAAAAAAAATTGAATAACAACTGTTGATAATTTTCAGTATAAATTTTAAGTCAAAAATTTTGACTTATTATTTTAAGTGGTTTTTGACTTAACAGATTAAATTAAGTTGACGTTAAGCTGTGATATTAAACATGACTTAATCTAAATAAGTGCTGAAAATTTTAATTTAAGTAATAAATTGGGTTATCAAACACCCCCTTACTTTTGGAATTAATAGATCCCTAATTTTGTATTTAAGATCAACTATGGACACACTTTTATTTATAATTTTAAAAAGTTCACAAAAATCATTTTAAAAGATAATGATCTAATTTTTTGTATATGAATTATGAAATCTAAACTATATAAATTAAAAAAATTCTAACTAATAAATTATTTACTTCAATTTTTTAATGGAAGATATTAAATAAAATCATAAAACAACACATGAGAATAATATAATTTTTTTTGTAGGGGTCTAGTAAAATATAGAAAATATGTTAATTAAAATGATATTTATTATAGTTTGATTAAATTTTCATAGTTAATTTGTTGATAAAAAATTTAATTAGAAATAGTATTATTGACTAGCTATTTGATAAAATTGAAAAATAAAGAAACCAAAATTCACTAATGAATATTCCAATAAATATGAACTTTTTTCTAAGACTTCTACACAAAAACTAGTACCATTTTTACATGTTTTGTATTTTTATGATTTTATTTAATTATTTCTGCTCAAAAATAAAGTAAATAATTTACTAAACAGAATTTTTTAAAAAATTATGAAATAAAATTTTGATTTTTTTAGCTTACAAATAAAAAAAAGTTCAGTTAAATTTTGTTAAATAATTTTTTTTGAATTTTGTAAAATGATAAATAAAATTTTATCTTTATTTGATCCTAAATTATAAAGTAGTGGGTTTAATTGATCCCAAACTATAAAATTGTAGTTATTTCATACATGTTTTTGATGTAAAATTTCATACATTGTTATAAGTAAGGTGTGAAGAAACCAGCCGAACCGATTAAACTGGACCAGACCAAATTGAATTTTTCTATTTGGTTTGGTTGTTTGATTCATACAATTTGGTTCGGTTTTGTCTTTAGGAATATTTAAGTTTTCGATTCTCGGTCAGGTTTGAGATTTTGAAAATCAGAAAAATCGAAAAAATCGAATAATTATATATATATATATATATATATATATGCCCTAACCTAAACGACGTCGTGTGTGCAGTGTATATATACTAACACGAATTAACCCAAACCCTAAACAACACTCACCTCACCTCTAATTCACTCAGCCGCCCCCTCTCTCAACCTCTCTCTCGAAACCTCTCGGTTTCTCTTCATCTCCCTCTCTGTCTCCCTCTTAAACCGACAAACCCTAACTCTAAATCTTCTGTTCTCTCTTCTCATTAATCTATTCTCTCTTCCTTTTTCACTTCTTAGTTCTCCCTTGTCGCTCTCGGTGACCTTGATGTAGATAAATACTTAGCCATCATAATCCTCCCATTCCTTTTAAAAATTTCACCAGAAGTTCAATAGCGTTTAAAATGTAGAACTGTCATTCTTTAAAGGTAAATACCTAATTTTTTATTTGAAGATTTGAGTTTCTCTTTTTGTTATCTATTGTTTGAACTTGATCTGATTTTTTTCTTTGTTTTTTGGCTATTTTATTAGTTAATGAAGATTAAAAACCAGTAGATCTAAATTTCTTTGATATAAAATATCGAAAAGGTACAGTTTTTTTATTTTCTGTATTTTTCTTCTTTTGTTTTAGTTTAGATTAGTGTGTTTTTGTTTTGGTTCTTCTAACTTTCTACTTTTTTTTTGAGATCTTTATGGGTATAGGTGAAAGCAAAGTGAAGATTAGAAAGTTTTGATCTTCGGTTTAAATATAAGGTATGTATATATATATCTTTTTAATTTTTTCATTATTTTTTTGCTACTGGATTTGTTGCTGGGAATCTGTTTTTTTTTTTCATTATCTCTGCCATTTGGAATTTTTGCTGGTTTTTTTTTTGTATTTTTGTTTATATGTTTGTGTTTTTTAAAATTTTCCTTATTTTTTTGTTACTATTGTGATTATTTATGTATTTTTCATTAACCTCTGCCTACTGGATTTTTGCTAGTTTTTTTTTTATATTTTGTGTTTTGTTGTTTTTCTTTTTATTTTTAAAAATTTTTCTTTAATATTGTGTTGCTATTGGAATTATTTATGGACTTTTGATATATTTTTTTGGTACTGGAATTGTTGCTAGGTTTTTAATTTTTTTTGTGTTTTGTTTTTGTTTTGTATATTTTAAAAATGTTTCATTACTTATTTTGTTGCTACTGCCTACTGAAAATTGTTGCTTGTGGTATTTCTTGTATTAATTTCTCAACTTTACTTGGTTTTCTGAGAAAATTATTTCTTTATTTTCTTCTTGCTTTCTGTTTTTTTATTAATTTTTTTGTTATGTACTATTTTTTTGCTATTGGAATTATGGGAATTATGGGTTTGTTGGCTGTTATGTTTTATTAATTATTTAGTAATTGAAATGTTGCTTTGATTTTTGTCATAATTCTTGTTATTTTTAATTTTGTTTGAAAGGTGGAAGCTTTTTAATTCTTTGATTG
>CANYLF011292465.1:0-12399 GCA_948193215.1 Bocquillonia castaneifolia | reverse complement strand
ATATGCCTGATTAGTTGATTAAATGCTTATTGAGTTGCCAGCTCACCCCTTGGCATATTTTTCAGGTTCAAGATAGAAGTCTACATGCATTTCAATAGAAGTTCAGGTTGGCCAGTGGATAACGAGCATTTGATGCATTTGGTTATGCATTTATACATGTATGCATTTGGTTTTTAAGTTGTTAATTGACATATGTATAATGAACTATTTGATATGTTATATATGTGTAAAAGATTTTGAGTAAATGTATAAATAGAGTTGATTTTTGGTTAATTGTATGTTGATGATGTTTTCAATGTTCTTTGTTTATAAATATTATTGTATTTTTAAGTTTGAAGAGTTTGTTATATATATGAATTGATTTTAAGCTGGTTTGAGTACGTTCTTACAGAGGAAAGTCAGAAATACTGTTTTTAAACTGTGTTTTCTGTACAAAAATTTCATTTTGGTGATTTTTGGCTTACAACGATCATTGCACTATTCACAACGATCATTGCTGATTTGCAATGAGCTCGTTGCTATTTTCCCACTAGCTCATGTACCTTACTGGATTTTTGGCCATTTTCGTGTATTTCACAATGATCCCTGTTCATTTGACAACGATCGTTGTACATTTGACAATGATCGTTGCTATTTAGACCACGATCGTTGCACCCTATTTTCAGAGAAAAATTTATTTTTGAAGGGAATTTTCAATGGAATTTTAATTTATGATTAATTACTATTATTATGTATTTTAATCCGTATCATATTGTGTTAGATTCGGGTCGTTACAGATGAACTGAAGATGCATGAATAGACAAGTGATGTAAACCTAATCGTCGCAGAATAGGGAATGTACGGGGATGGTGTATAGGCAAATACTAATGAAGCAAAGCCATCTCAATGGCCCAGACTTGTAAAATAAGGGATTAAGTTAGAAGCACTCAAGCAAATAAAAGAAGGAAATCACAAAAGAAAAAGCATCTTACATGAGTAACATGGCGGAAACCATAGAATTTAGCTCCACTATGCACTATCTTGTCCATGCACAAGTATATATAGGACAGAGCAGGAGTTCCCCAATCATATTTACTCATTTTGATCAAAGTCCCGAAGCATTGAAATAAAATGTAGAGGGATAATGGTGTTGGTATCACAGAATAGGGTCCTACCAAGCAGGTATAGGATAAAGACAAGAGCCATCTGGTCAAACCTCCAATGTAAACCAGGCTGGTAACTCTGAAATTGTCTAGCTAACGCATCAACATAGAACTTCTTTGAGCTCTTCAGACCAGGAACCATCCCCAGCTTTTGGAGGATATACTCATTCTGCATGAGTTCATCCATGAAGTAGATCCCTCCATTAAAGAAAATCCTCTCAATAGCACGTGCTAATCCAGTAAGAGCAGAAAAAGAAGTAGGAGATAGTCTCCACATGGTAACTGGAATGTATGGGTGGTGTCAAACCATCTCTCAATAAGTTCTTGCATTGCATAGTGGTCGCAATGAGGATTATCTAAGTCCCCTATAGCATCAGGAATAGTAGAAAGGAAAGGTCCAAATCCAGCCTGAATAACCAGAGTTTAAACTCCCACAAGCAATAGTCTCTAGATATTATGGACTTTCTGGAAGTTCCCGTTGAAGGTAAAAGAAGATGAAATACCCTGTAAGAAGTAAGACAGGTATATTCCTAACTTGATCATCTCATTTGCATGTTTTCCTAACGCAAATGGCCAACGAACCTTAGATCACGCATAAATTCATCATGTAGCATACATATTACATTAATTTTTGCACTTCAAAGCATCTAGACATGCATCAAAAGTCCACATTCAAGTTAAAACTGACCCTCATGGCCAAAGGAGTGGCAATGCCACTCCTAGGAGTGGGTTCACCCTCAACACCACTCTTGTGGAGTGGGTTCACCCTTAATGCCACTCCTGTAAGTGGCATTGGTGGTGAACGCCACTTATAAGAGTCACGTTGAAGCTGTGCTAGTAGAATTTGCCACTGCTTCTCTCTGTAATTGTAGAATAAATAAAGCCCAGACAACTGACAAGCAAGATAAGGAGTTTTGAAGCTTACTTAGCCCTTCACAAGGCTATAAATGTGGAATTTGGCATTAGAAAGTGGAGAAATCTCTTCTCCTCTTGGAATTCCTCCATTCAAAGATCTTTGGACTTCCCCACGAATCTGAAAGATCCTTACTAGGTCCCAGGGTGGTTCTAGAGCATGTTCATCTGCCATTTCTGCTTCTTGTTTGAAGAAATTTGGTAAAGAAATGAAGAAATGAGGAAGGAAATTCAAAAACCCTAAGAGAATCAAATTTAGAGGGATGCTGCTCATTGAGGGTTTATACCTCATTTGGAAAATTACTGCTTTAGTCCTTGGAAGTTTTATTTCAAATAAGGACAAAGGTTTCAATGTAATTAGGCCTAAAACTTGAAATTGAGGCTACAAAGGATCCATTTTAGCTCGATTAAGAATGCATCTCTAAAGAATGTTAAAGATTAAAGAGAACTACAGACAAAATGTCTGTAATTGATAGAAGAAGTTGTAGCGTGACAGAAAATTACAGAAAATTCTTAATCAGTCCTCAACAGTGATTAATGAAGAATCTGTAAGCACTTGACATCATAAGATACCCAGAACGTTCAAATCAGAGTGATTTCCTCAGTAAGTAGAAAGATGGGAAGCCTTTTCATATAAAGTAAAGAAACATAGCTGGAATGCTTTTCCCCAATGAGAGTCATGATCAGGTATTCTCAAGATATGGACAACATTATTCTAGAGTGAAGTCCAGAAGATTCAACATAAAACTTTACAAAATCAGAGTATGTGCAAGTTGAGGTAAGTGCCTGAATTCTATCTCTTTTAGAATGATTGTTCTTTGCTAAACGTCGATAAGGCTAAACGTATTCCATGCATAAGGCCAGAAGTGCTGGATGCTTTCCTTGTTAAAGGCTGAAAGTGCCTGATACTTCTCTAGCAAAAGGCCAAAAGTGCTGCATGCTTTCCTTGTTGAAGGATGGAAGTGCCTGATATTTTTCCAGCAGAAGGACAATAGTCCCTGATGCATTCCCTGTTAAAGGTCGTAAGTACTGGAAATAAACCAAATCAGATCTTGTTTAAAAAACAAGTTAGATCAAAACCTTGTTCAAAATATTTGGGGCAAAATTCAGGTGTTGGAGTTGAATTTAGGCGGTAATGGTCCTAGATGAAACTTCATCCTCATACCAGAACAAGATTAGTTTAGAACTTAAACAGTAATGGTCCTGGGTAAAAGCTTTATTCTGTTTCCCATGGAGTCAATCCAAGATAGCCAAGGATTGAGATGAGGTTCCATATTCTAGAGCAGAGGTACGCATTTCTTTTCCAAAAATTATGTGGTTAGTGGTTTGCCGTCATTTTCCATATTATTGGTTAATACTCCAAACCTTCGACAAAGCGGGGACAAACTGTAAACACCTAATTTTTGGATGCAGGAATCAGGAAGCAGCTCGGAGTTCCCAATGATGATCACTTATGCCCACAAGGTGTAAGTAGAGTTATTATAGTTTACATTTGATCATGTAATGGTTCAAAATGAATTTCAACTTTGAAAATGCATTATTTTAAGTCAAAAAAATCAGTTTGAAATAAAAATCGTGCATTGTTTTCATCATATCTTTTTATACGAGCTTCAAAATGGTCTGAAACCTAATTTCATTATAAATTGGGACATTCTGCACGTTTTTGTCTCTAATATAATTTTTCCAATTCTAACGTTCAGGGCTCCGAAATGGGCTAAGAACATATGCTGCATGTTAATGGGCTTAGTTTGATATTGGGCCCTGATGGTGGTTTTAAAGGTTGGAAATGAGTTTCAAATCTGATTTTAGAGTTATGGGCCAGCCTTTTAATTAATTAGTTAAGCTCTTTTGGGCTTAAAATTAATTGAGAGCCTAAGTCCATTTCTCTTAAACTTACAGTAGATTGCTTTTGATTTGAAATTTAAAATTTTAGATTTGTATGAATCATTTCATTCAAATTTTAAAATCAATTAAGAGAAAATTGATTCAATCCATTGCCTTTTGAATTAGAAAACACTTTCTGCTTAAGAATCAAGTACAAACACATAGTCACTGCCTATGAAAGGCACACTCAATTTCATTCACTAGGGTTGAAAAATTCAAGTTGGCTAGAGGGTTTGCAAAATTTAATTGAGCTCCTGCAAGTTTTTTTTTAGTTTAGAGAGAGAAAATAAACAACAAGAAAAGAATATTACATGATTAAAAACAATAAAAAGCAAAAAAAAAAACTCACAACTTAGGGAAATCAAGCCTTCCCATAGAAGTTCAATCCAAAGTTTTGTTGTCTATTGAATTTGGAGTTTCATTGGTTATCATTGTAAGTACTCTAAACTCTCTTGATTGTTGATTTTTTATAATTATTGTGAAAATAATGTGATTTGCATTCATCACATGAATCATGATATTCATTTGCTTAATTTTGCCGTGAAAATGATTTTGAACGTACGTACTGTGTTTTTTTTGCATTTCTCATTTGATTTTTTTTATGTTGATTTGAAACATCTTTATGTGTTAGATTTATTCAATTAATGTGTTTCAAGGCATGATTGTGTGATTGTTAATGGATTTATGTGATTGTTAATTGATTTTGGTGATTTATAGTGCACTATACGTGATTTTTCCAATTTTTTTGTTTTAATGATTTTGATCCTGAAAGTTGTTTTAAATGTTTTATGTTATTTCTAAATGATCTTAATATGTTTTAACATGAATCAAAAGCATTTTAATTGATTTCAATTGATTTCATAAAATCACAGTAGACTGCACGTTCATTTCATTTTTAATGAAAATTCATTGTTAATCATTTAAATGCGATGATTTGATGTTTTGTTAATTTAATACAAGTTTTTATGGCATATAAATGATTTCTAAAACATCTTTGCATGATTTAATTAATTTCAGTTGTTTTCATGAAAAGCCAGTATACTGCATGTTTATTGTATTGAACGTATGATTATTGTTGGTTATTGGCATGATGCATATGGTTGATTTGTATGTTGAAATGTATGTTTCCATTGTTTAGAGATTGATCTAGGTTTTTTTGAATTGTTAGAACATGATTTGAATAGTTTGAGCATGTGTTATGAAGATTCATGAAAGCTGTGCATTATATGTTTATTGTAAGTGTCAATTACATGTTGTTTAATTATTTATATGAATGCTAGGTTGGGTTGTGCCATATAGACATTGGTTTTAGGTTGTTTAAATCATGCATTTGTGTTTTGGCTGAGCTTTTCGTGCTAATTTCTTATTGTTCGCTGCATGTGTGTATGGCAATGCCACTAGAAAGAGTGGGTGAGACCTAACGCCACTCCAAAGAGTGGCATTGAGCCTCAACGCCACTCCCAAGAGTGGCATTGGGTGCTCTTTATTGCAAGGAATGGCGTTGGCTTCTGTGTAGGCTCCCCCAGTGCTCTGTAACTTTTGTACAGAAAAATTTCACTTGGATTATAGCGTACAGGTAAGTAATCTAACCCTCTTTGGTAAGAAATAGATGAAATGATGTATAAAGTGAACCTAATGAGATATTTGGTAATCTCTAGGTTAAATGGTAGCAACTTTGGTTGTTTTGATGTCTTGGTGGTATTTGCTTTCACTATTTGAATGTAATTCGAACTAATTATGGCTTGGTAATGTTAAATTGACTCTTGTTTGTATAGAAACTCATATTATGCATGCTAAAATGTTGTAAAATGTAAGAATATGCTTGTGTGTTTTATTTGCTTTAAGTAGTGGAAACAAAGGCAGATATAATCCTATGAATTGCTTGTAAAGAATCACACCTTAAGAATGCATAAGTCCGATCTTGGAATCTCTGTGTTTTGAAGAATCTTATGCATTCTTAAGGGAATCAAGACGCTCACCAATTCTATTTCCCGATGCCTGTTTGGGTCGCAACTCACACTATTAGCTCCCTATGCTAAACACACAGTGTCGCGATCATCGCATGACTTGGATCACTGAGGTAATCCCTCTTTATCCACAATGAGGACTCATGATGTTCAATCCCTTCCCTTTCTTACAACTCTACAGTTCCCCTTGGAATTGTACACCATTTTCTAAGACGATGTGGTACGTCTTCCTGAACCTGTTAATAAGCTTCTTATTGATGAAATCAACCATGCCTTTGGCTTCGACTATTGAGAGTGAGATTGCTTCCAAATATCTTAAAAAGTATTCGATAGCTACAACAATGTATTTATGGCAATTGGAAGCTGTCGCCTTATCTCTCCAATAAGGTCTATCCCCCAAGCTTAAAATGGCCAAAAGGATATGTTAAATTGTGAAGTTCTGTTGGTGGCAGGTGAATCCAATTCCCATGCAACTGACATTCATGGCATTTTCTAACCATCTTCATGCAATCTCTATCAATCCTATCCCAGTAATACCCTTGTCAAACTATATTCTTTGTCAAGGTATGTCCACTCATATCGGGACCGCATATTCTCGTATGGATCTCCTTTATGACTTCTTCTGCCTCATATTGTTCAAGACACTGAAGTACTACCCTATTCAAAGCTCGTCTATAAAGTATACCCTCATGATAAATGTAGCTTCTCGAACTGACCCATAAGGCATGCTTCTGCCTCCAATTAGCTCCTTCTGGGTATTCCCGTTTTTCTAGGAATCTCAAAATTTCATAGAACCACAGCTTCTCCTTTGGTCTATTCATAATCATTACTCGTTCGGCTGGGTAGTAGGGGATTTTGGCTCTATACATCACTAGAGGTCTTATAGCTACATCTCCGGGGCTGTCCCACATGGATGCCAGTGTCGCTAGTGCGTCTGCCATCTGATTTTCTTCCCTCGGTAAATGCGCAAAGGTACAATTAGAAATACTCAAGGAGACTATCTGAATGTATTTTGCATAAGGTTTCAGCTTCTCATCTTTGACTTCCCAGTTTTCTAAGGCTTGGTTAATGATGAGCATTGAATCTCCATAGACAGTGAGGTTCTTTACTCCTACTGAATGGCTGCTTCTAAACTAAAGATACTTGCCTCATATTCAACCATGTTGTTAGTGAACTTGAAGTCCAATTTCTTTGCCAAAGGAATGCTCTCCTTTTCAGGCGTGATCAATATTTATCCCCACTCTAGCTCCTTTGTGGTTCACTACTCCATCAAAGTACAACTTTCAACCGTTTGCTTCTATCAGATTCAGAGACTCATCTAGGAACTCATACTCCCATGTTTCTTGCCCCTCTAATGGATTAAGGGTGAGAAACTCAACTACTACCCTTCCCTTAATAGTCTTTTTAGTCAAGTACTGTATGTCAAACTCAGTCAACAATACCAACCATTTAGCGAGCTTGCCTACCAGTAATGGTGCTTCATATAAGTATCGCAGTGGATAGACTTTTGCCATGGCTTGAACCTGGTTAGACTGATAGTAGTGTCTTAACTTTCACATTGTCCATATTACTTCCAAGCAGGTTTTTTGAACAATGTCATATTTTGCTTCATAGGATAACAACTTCCTAACGAGGTAGTAGACAGCATGTTCTACCCTATTTTTATCTTCTTGAGCGACCCTCACCCCTATAGCATCAACTTCCAAGGCCAAGTACAATATCAATGGTCTCCCTTTCTAAGGGGGTTGAAGGATAAGTGGATTCATCAAATATTGCTTGATTATGTCAAATGCTATCTGACATTGCTTGCTCATTTAACCTTTTGATCCTTTCTGAGTAGCTTGAAAATGTGCTCACAGATTGTAGTTAATCTGGAGATGAACCTTCTAATGTATTGGATTTTCCCCAGGAATCCCCTGACTTCCTTCTTGGTGTTTGGAACTAGCATCTCTTGAATGGCTTTCACCTTGTCTATATCAACCTCAATCCCTTTCTGGCTTACTATGTGCCTTAGGAGCCTTTCAGAGGTTACCCTAAAAATGCATTTCTTTGGGTTGAGTCTGAGGTTGTACTTCTTAACCCGTGTTAGGAACTGATCCAAGGCTTCAAAGTGATCTTCTCTGGTTGATGACTTAACCATAATATCATCCACATAAACTTCAATCTCCTTGTGCATCATAACATCGAACAACGTTGTGTCCATTCTTTGATAGGTTGCCCCCGCATTCTTGAGTCCAAAAGGCATGACCTTATAGCAATAAACACCATATTCTGTGATAAAAGCTATCTTGATCTTGTCTATGAGTACCATCATTATCTGGTTATAGCCAGCAAAGCCATCCATAAATGAATACATGGTACTTGCAGTTGCACTATCAATCAAAACATCAATATCAGGCAAGGGAAATCATCCTTTGGTGAAGCTTCGTTCAGATCCCTGTAGTCTACACATATCCTAACCCTTCCATCTTTCTTAGCAACTGGGACAATATTGGCTAACCATTCTGGGTAACTGACAACTTCCAAGAATCTTGCCTTGATCTGCTTCTCTATTTCTTCTTTGATGAGTTTGGCCCATTTTGGTCTATGTCTTCGAAACTTCTGCTTGACTGGCTTCTTAGTTAGATCTATGGGAATGCGATGTTTGGCGTTACTTCTGTCAATACCTGGCATGTCATCATATGTCTGAGCAAATACACTTTTTCTTTTAGTTAATATTTTTTCAAACTTTTCTCTCTCATTGGCAGTATATATCAGATGCAAGAGTTATTTCCTTTGGTTGTTCTTTTGTGCCAATCTTAATAGAATGTATTAGCACAGAATTAATGTCAAAAATGCTTATGGTATGATCTATGTAAAGCACAGTGCCATCAAGTAAAACATCACACAAGTAAACAAAATTGGCGTTCATATCATTGACCTTGGAAAGAAAAACAGAATCGACCTTAAAATAGATCGGATGTTATTACATCAATATCAGAAGTTTCATAAAACAAATCAACTAAAGAGCTCTCTATGAACTCATCTATCTCAGAAACTACAACAGGGGTCAAGGTAGTGTCCTTAGGGTCGATCAACACCTCTATCTTCATGTCTTGGATTCCCTCAAGCAGCATCTTCTTCACAGCACGCACGTTCAGTAGGTCTTTGAAGATCTCGAAACCAGGCACTTGAATTTTCCTAATGTCTACAAGTTCAGCCTTCCCAGGATAAATGGTACCACTCTTAGGAACAAAGAAATCACCAAGAGTTTCGTAATCCTTATCCATCTTCTCACCCTTATAGCCCAATCTTTCTTTGGTAGTCTGCATCTTGAATTCTAGAAGTTGGGTGATGCCTTGTTAGTTCTTACCCAATCCCATTGTAGGCAAGTAGTCCATCTTCTTTATTATCTGATTTACCATAGGGTTGTTCAGCTCATCAAAGATACAGATAATTTGGAAACCCATAGGTGCAATGATTCCTTGGGGAGTAGCTTTCAGCACTGCAACTAATGTGGCTGGTTCAACCGAAATAGTCAGGACCTCGTCCTGGTAAAGAAACTTGATCTTTTGATGAACTGTGGATGGAACTCCTCCCAAGGAATGGAACCAAGGCCGTCCAAGGAGAATAGAAAAGGTAATGGGGCTGTCTAGCATGGTGAAATCAACTTTTGAGACAATAGAACCATTTTTGACTTTCGTAATAAATGTGCCTTCAACTGCCCTCTTGGAGTCATCAAAGGCCCGAATGACTAAATCAGGCAGCTTCAAATCTTCTTTGATTATCCCCTTCTTTAACAGAAGCTTGGATGGGCAAATGGATGAACCGTCAGCAACCATAACACAAGATGTCATGTTCCCATTTACCTCAGTCGCAATGAACAGCACCTTATTGTGGTCCCTTCCTTCTAAAGGCAAGCCTTCATCAGAGAAAGCTATCTCTCCTTTCTTCCTTTCAGTCATAAGTCTTACCAATCTCTCCCACTTAGTGACTAAAGTGGGTTCTGAATTGACAATTTGTATCACATTGTCAATCTCAAGTTCATCTTCATCAGAACTGTACCAAGAATCAAATTTGAATCAGTCCCTGACCTTCCCATCTTTTCTAACTTCAATCACATAAGAATCGATCTCATCCTTAGGGAATGGGATTTTCTTGTCAATCTTATCAAACAAGACCCGAATGTCCTGCTCAATATCTATTGGAACATCTTCCCTGTCTATGAACTTTTGCCAGGCATCAGCTCTCTCCCAATCCTTCAAATGCTCACCCATTTCTTAGGCCATGGTTTGTCTTTGTCATAAATGTCAAACTCTTGACCCCAGGTGGTTCAATATCTCCAAGAGGAGCAAGAGATCGTGGATACTTTGGATACAAGACTTTAAAATAAAATTTGCCTGAGGGTTGGTCCAAGAGATCTTCTACATACTCTTACTTCAGTTCGGGCTCATCACGCACATCTTTGAAGGAATCCCATGCCTTCTTGAGAGCTTCTTCTTCTTCAATGGAGTCATAATCAATAGAACCCCACGCCTCATCCAAATCATCATTAGTGAAAGAGGCCCATACCTTATCTTCAATCACACCTGAATCAATGCAGCCAACTCTATTTAGTGGAGGAACATTGTTATAGGTACGTAGTGGGCTATTTTTAGTGCTTGGTTTCTTAGAGTCATGGTCCATGACTTTTCCTTCATCTATGAGGTCTTGAATGGAGTGTTTGAGCTTAATGCAATTGTCAGTGGAGTGACCTTGTACCTGGTGAAAACGGTAAAAAGCATTTGGGTTGTATAATGGTGAGCTAGTTTTTAGTGGGTTTTTAGCTAGTTCGGGTTTTAGCAAGCCTTCTCTTTCAAGCCTTTTGAATACTTTGGACAAGGGCTTATTAAAGTTGGAGAATCTATGGGTGGTTTTGACTACATTGACTTCCACAACCTTGGTAGATTGTATATGAGCACGGCTTGAGTTGGCCTTGGTGGTCTTCTTCTTCTCAGACTCAATTTCTTCAACCTGAAGCTTGTCATCATAGAGCTCTACAAAATTCCTTGGATTCATCAATCAAAGCTTATAAGCCCGTGTAGAATCCACATTCCTAGCATTGATTCTGACTTGGTCCCTCTCTGAAGGCTTGTTGGCCATCAAAGGAGCCTTATTTCTCCACCTGATCAGGAACTTAGAAAAAGTCTCTCCATCTTTTTGCTTAGTCATCTCCAAGTCTCTCAAGGAAACTTCTAGGGTAGCATTGTAGGATAACTGACCCCTAAAAGCTTCATTAAGAGTCTTCCAGTCATACTTAATGCTAGTAGGTAAGGCATGATACCAATTAGAAGCTACACCTTCCAAAGTCAAAGGGAACAGACCTAGTTTCTGCTCAGCATTGAGAGTGGTGGCCGACATGATGGCAATATATTGCTTTAAATGTGGCTTGGGGTCTCCAAACCCATTGAACTTAGGTACATCAGGCATCCTAAACTTAATAGGTAATCCGGTTATGTAACGACCCGAATCTAACACCATATAATACGAATTAAAATATATAATGATAGTAATTAATCATAAATTAAAATCCAATTGAAAATTTCCTTCGAAAATAAATTTTTCTCTGAAAATAGGGTTGCAACGATCATTGTGAACAGTGCAACGATCGTTGTCAATTGTGCAACGATCATTGTGGATGAACAGTGATCGTTGTAAAATACACGAAAATCATCCAAAAATCCAGTAAGGTACACGAGCTCATGGGAAAATAGCAACGAGCTCGTTGCAAATAAGCAACGATTGCGGTGAAAATAGCAACGATCGTTGTAAGCCAAAAATCACCAAAATAAAATTTTTAAACAGAAAACACAGTTTAGAAACAGTATTTCTGGCTTTCCTCTACAAAGCCGTACTTAAACCAACTCAAAATCTTTTAAATTATGTGTCAAACTTTTCAAACTTAAAAATACAATAATATTGATAAACAAAAGAACATTGAAAACTTCATCAACATATAATCAACTAAAAATCAACTTTATTCAAACATTATTCAAGATCTTTTACAATTTTATAAACACTTCAAATAGTTCACTACACATAAGTCAATTAACAAATTGAAAACCAATGCATACATATATAAATGCATAACCAAATGCATCAAATGCCCGTTATCCACTGGCCAACCTGAACTTCTACTGAATGCACGTAAACTTCTATCTTGAACTTGAAAAATATGCCAAGGGGTGAGCTGGCAACTCAATAAGCATTTAATCAACTAATCAAGCATATATTAAGCCAAAACCCAAAACCACTCAATACACATAAACATCACATACTTTACACATATAAGCATACTATCAAAACAAATCACACCATTGATCAACTTTCAATATCAATCAAGATAATTCACAACCAAATCATAAAAATTTCATCAAATCAAGCTCGGATGACTCATCCTCACATTTCCTCACATTTCATTTCTTTTTCTCATATCATTTCACATTTAGGTGGCCACCGACGAGACTATCCGCCCG
>CANYLF011292430.1:0-14155 GCA_948193215.1 Bocquillonia castaneifolia | reverse complement strand
AATGATGAGATTATTTTAAATTACAAATAATAATTAGTTGTTATTTAGATTTGAATTTAATTTTGAGAAAATTTAAATTCGTAATTTAAATTATAACAAGTAATTAATTAGTTATATTTTCTTATTGGATATGGAAATAATCCGTAAAGGATTTTAATAAGGATTTGGTTAAAAATATAAATTCCTTATTTGATAAGTACTGGGATTTAAATTGTTATTATTTAAAAGGAGTTTTAAATAAATAATAATTAAAATTCATTTTTAACCTAAACCCTAGCAGACTTGTGTGTGTGTGTGTGTATATATATATAACATGTGTAAAATGCTAAGATTTTTGTAAGTTGTCTTTTACTTTGAGAAAAATAGAAAACGGAGAGAAAAGAAAAACCCTAATTTCATTTTTGAGAAAACGTCTGAACTAGCATTCAACAAGATCGTTCATTGTTCGTTCGTGTGTGGATACTTGTAGAGGGTGGTCGTCTTTCAGAAAGGCAGCACCTTTGAAGATTCGAGTAAACCTAGACGCAGAATTTGAAGGCTCGATAAATTGATCTACAAAGGTAATTTTCGTTTATCCTTCCTTCGATTTTTATGAAACGCATGTGATCCTTGGTGGGTTAAGAGATAAAAATTTTAATTTTCGCTGCTTTCATGTTCCAATTAGATTGGATATTCTACTCGTAACCCAACATGTTGAACCTGAGATAGTTTTTGCAAAAGAAACAGCAAGACACACGAACGAAGAAGCATCAACAACGAACACAACAATGATCGTGGGAATTGACAACGAGCTAGTTTTGAATGACTCCTATAAACTGTGCCAGCAATGAGAAGATCGCCCCCGCGACCAACGACATAGTTCACCCGCGAAAAAGAAACCGTGCCCAGACTTTTTGGTGAGAACTTAGAAATCTTCTGTACATATAGATTCACACCTGCGACATACCAAGTCGCACCCACAATTTGAGAAATAGAGAGCCCATTTCTGAAGGTTCAAAGTCGTGCCCGTGATGGACTAAATCGCCCCTGCGATTTGATCAGACAGAAGCCGCTCATCAAAAGGAAATCAAGCCGCTTCTCAAGGCAATCTAGCCGCTCTCTCAAAGGCAATCTCTACTCAGTAATTTTGCGCCATATCGCTCATGTGGTTTGATCAAATAGAGAGCCGCTTTTAAAGGCATCCCCTGCCCAGTGATTTCGCTCCCGCAGTTAAAGATGTTGCCCCCGTGACATTCAATAGAGTCTCTGAAAAACTAGCCGTTGGACAGATCAAGCCCGTGACTGATGGAACCGCGTCCGCGACCTGACAGTTTTCAGTGCTTTTATTGAAAAAGCAACTAGACGTTAGAGACACACTTGGGGTTGTTTCTAACAGCTAGTTTTGGGTATTTTGGCTATAAATGCCCATCATAAATGTTCTTCAAACAAGAACATTAATTCTTTGATAGCCAAACTCTTGTAAACTTTGATTATAGCTATGCAATCTTTAAAAAGTAATTATCAACTCAATTCATGCTATTTAAAACATGAATAATCATCACTGGGCCTTCGAGCCGCTTCCATATTCCTGCATCAAAAATTAGGTGTTAACACTTATTTTTTGTTGCCCTTTGTATGTTTAAGGGGCAAAAGCAGTGGTTTGTGTTTGTTTGTTATGCAAAATATCTAATGTCTTGGCGTAGCTGGCCATGGGTGTATGCTTTTAGTTTATTTTGTCCTTTATTGTGATCACCTTACCATGGAAATGTATATGCAAACTAGATACAGGTGATGGGGAGCATACATATTTAGTTTATTTTATCGTTTATTGTGATCACTCTAGCATGGAAATGTATATGCAAACTAGACACAGCTAACGGGGAGCCTACATATTAATGCTTATGTTTCTCCCCTGTTGTATTAACACAGACCAATGTTAATGAATAAACTAGATATGCTTTCTCATTTCCTATATGGTTGATTTATTGATGTTTCAATATGGATGTGCACATCACTATTTTCTTATGCTATTTCCCAGTGGATCAGTAGCCAGTATGCCTTTTATATGACATTTAAAACATGAATGAAGCAAATAGTATGGCCTGTCTAATTTACACATACGTTTCATATGTTTAACACAGTGAGCTCATGGATTTTATTCAGTGAAATACTAGTGTGTATATATATATATATAGCTAAGTTTTGAGGTAGAGAATGGATGCCATATGGCATTCTCTTCAAAGAGAGTGCCACATGACAATCCTATCAATTTTTATTTTATTTTATTATGTTTACACAATTTAATAAACCATTAATGTACAATTTAATTACATTTAAACTCTATTTATTTGTGTTAAACTATAATAAATCAATTCTGAACTTATTTTCAAAAAATTTATAAGATGAATTTTTTTATTTAAAATCTATGGTAAGTTTTTCCTGAAATATATATATACATACATATGTATATATATGTATGTACATATATTCATATACATACATATACATATATATACATACATATATACATGTATATATATATACATTGGTATGTTTCTTTCTCTCTATTTCTTTTTGCCTATATATATAAGGGCATAGTATTGCATATGTATATAAATTTAATATTAATTGTAATTATAACATCTTTACTTTCAGTTTTTTTAACTGATGATTGTCCCTTCAAAAAAAAAAACTGATGATTGTATATTAATTTTAGTTCCCGGTTAATATTTTCATTTCAACAATTTATTTCATTATCTTTAGAAATTTTAATAGAGATTAATTTTGAAGTAGGGAATTAGTACCATGTGAAACTCTCTTTAAAAAGAATAATACATTGCGTTATTTCCATTTATTTATTTCAAATAATACTTAAAATATTTTAAACTTTTCTAACTCATTAAATGAATAATGATTATCATGTATATTTATTTTGAGCATTAACTTCATTTAATAAATAAGACAATATGTTCTATTTGTATTGATTATATCATTTACTCCCCCTCGTCCCATAATAATAGGCAGTTTTGCTATTTTTTTGTCCCAAAATAATAGGCACTTTTTAAGACATAATAATGTAAAACCTACAATACCTGCCTATTTTAAGACATAATAATGTAAAACCTACAATACCCTTTTTTTATTATATTGAAAATATTAAATTCAATTAAAAACACTCAACTCATAAATAACATTTTAAAGCTCCAACAAGGGTATTTTAGAAAAAATAATGCTTTTATATTGAATAGCTAAATTTTTTAATCCATGTGTTTGTCCAAAACTACCTATTATTATGGGACAGAGAGAGTATAACTTAATTGCAATAATATTCAATGATATATTAAAGTTCAGAAATATGAAACTGTTTAAAAATTAATAAGGGAAGTCCATGGAATTGGCGGGTGTAAAATAAAAGGAGATGGATATGTTATTTACAAAATTGTTTTGAAGAGAAAGATATGATGGTATTGATGGTATGTATTGATGCTATTGGTAAGACCACTATTCTCTACAAGCTCAAATTTGGAGAGATTGTCACCACTATTCCTACCATTGGTATGTTTCTTTCTCTCTACTTCTTTTTTCTCGCCTCTTTATGGGTGTCTGTTAATGTAATACCCGTAATTTCCCAATTTAATTAAATTTAATTCAGGAATTAACTAAGTAAGCTTTATTCTTTAAAAATTCAAAATGGCAGTTACAGATGTCCGTTTAAGCTAAAATTTTGATTGAATGTGTTAAATATACTCCCGAGCTTGTGGTCAAAATTTGGGTAAAAACCGAGTTAAGGATAAAATATAATTAAGGAAAAGGACTAGATTGAAAACCAAAAACTTTGGTTCATACATGCCTAATCTGCAGATGGGCTTAATTGAAAGAAAAACTTAAAAACCTAATTACTAAAAAGTACCCAAAAACCTCTGCATATTACACTGTAGATACCTCTTTGATTTTGGTTCACAGGTGACAATATAGGCCATTGTTGCCGTTGAGCTTGCTACCAACAGAAAGTTCTCATCCTCCTCGTCATTTCCATACCCTTTTCCCCAAAAACCATCGCCGATTTTCGGTGCTCTAACCTCGGGAAGCTTCATCTTTACCGGCCACCAAGGAACACATAGTTCCCATCGATTTCAAGTTCTAAAACCACCAAAAATGAACTCAGAAGGTCAAAAAACGTATGGGAAGCACTAACCACGATTGTGACAAGTTGTAAATAAGCGGTGGTGTAGCAAACGGAGTTCTCAGCACCGGTGAGATATTTTGCCTCAATCTAGATGATCAAGTAGTGTTGGTGGCGCGTGACGGGCTGTGGGGTACTCCTGGAAAGTTTCCGCATCTGTTGGTAAGCTCCGTGAGCCTTCAAGCCGCCACCCATGGAGGCGGTTGAGGCCCACGCGCCGCAATGGGCAGTGGTGGTGAGGCCCGACCTGAGAATCGATGAAAATATTTTTAAAAAATAGTATAAATAATTTTGGACAACTTTAATAAAGGACCAATAGGCAAATGATGTGTAGTTTTTAAATTAAAAATCCCAAAAGTCGATTATCGGTTTATGGAAGTTCTCAAATTACGTATTACGCGTTTAGATGTTATTTATGTCATAAGCATGTTATATATGTTATAATTAACTCGAATTGGATTTGATTGGATGAATTTAATAATCGGATTAATTAATTGAATATTAGGACTGTATAGACCGTATAACTGAATATTGGATTCTCAGACTGTTGAGGACTGTTTGGACTTTAAATAAGTATAAATTGATAGATAATAAATGGTGCAATAAGTTTAATAATATATAAATATAGATGATGTTGATTAGTGCTGTAACTATTGTGTTTGGTAAGTCCGGGTAAACTGGTAGGCTCGGCAATTGGCTGTGAATGTAGAAGTGTTATTTTTATGCAGGATGGGCTCCACTTCGGTGAAGATATACCCGTTTTACAGGGGAGGTTCTTCCAAATATTTGAGAGAACTTTCTCATAAAACGTGATAGCGGGTTTAGCAAATTAAATCATCTAACGCGTTATAGTTATAGGATGATAATGTAAGTTCTATCGTTAAATAGAAGTCTAGAGTTCAATAAGAATTAGGTTATGTTTTTAATCTAAATTATATTCTTTATGTATTATGTAGAGAGTAACAGAGCTCGAGACAGAGCGGGTAGCTCCGGGCGCAGGGAGGCACTCATTCGACCAGTGAGTTAATTTCACATTTATGATTTGCTCGTAGAATGCATGTTATATATATATATATATATATATCATTTGCATATTGTGGATTATATGTTATGCATATGTTATATGATTTATGATTGCGGATGGAGGATAATTGTGGAATGAGCTACCTGGTGGGTGTCACTAGGCTGTGTACGGGGCTTGCCCGTGAGACATTCCCGGCGTCGATCCTATTTATTTTATTATGATTACACGGTGGCGTGCTCGTGAGAAACTTCGGGCAACCGTAGTTGTTTAATTATGATCTGGGGCTTGCTTGTGAGATACTCTGAGCGCCAGACGAATATTATTGGAATAAGAGAACTATTTGGTATAAGAGAGTTTGAAAGGCTATATGGGGGAACTAAAGGTCCATTAGGTGTTCTGTCTCGATCCTCCTCCTTATTTGTTATGCATGACGCATTCATAAATGTGACTGTATGTGCGTATGTGTGTGTGTATATATATATATTATTGGAATAAGAGAACTATTTGGTATAAGAGAGTTTAAAAGGCTATATGGGGGAACTAAAGGCCCATTAGGTGTTCTGTCTCGATCCTCCTCCTTATTTGTTATGCATGACGCATTCATGAATGTGACTGTATGTGCGTGTGTGTGTTTGTGTGTGTGTGTGTGTATAATGCGTGGTTGCTTGCGAATTAGGTTGTATTTCATAAATGTGTTATTAATTCACTCAGTGAGGTCTGACTCCCCTCAACTTTTTTTTTTCAGGATTCCTTTATTTAGACCTTATGTCAATCCTCTATGCCGGTCTTCTTCTTCACCGGCAAGTTTCGAGTATGTTTTAAATATTAATATTCGGGTATATTTTTACATCTAGAGTTGCAGTAGTAGTTTTGTTTGTATTATGATGATGGATTTTCATGTCGTATAAGTATTTTTTTTTATAATATATTATGATGATACTGATATCAGATATTATCATATTATCTGTAAACAGAACATGGGTATGGTATGGGTGTGCATAGCTTTGTGAGGCTCCAACTAGATATGTTGTTTAATTTTATTTGGATATTATGGTTTACATATGCAAGTTATGAGTAGATTTATGTTTATTCTTTAGGTACTAGAATATATAATTCTGACATTTTATGCTTGTAAGTGGTTGTTATCAGATTTTAGGCTAGCCACGGGTTCCGATAGCATATAGCTTTCGCGTTCCCTGGCATAGGTCACGTATCCCGGGTTTGGATCATGACAAAAGTTGGTATCAGAGCTTATGGTTCTATTTATGTCTATTTTGTTCTTTAGAGTGTCAGAGTCTTTCTTGAAACTACTACATCATTGGTTCCTTACTCGTTTTTGTTAAGTCTTCTTTACCTCTAGAACTCAGCGTATCGTTAGGATTTGTTTGTGTCATTAAAGTTTATATACTTTATGTTAGTATAGTTAAGCAAAATAAAACTATGGTGTGGATATTTAATGATTTTTATTAGGTGTAGTATGTGTGTAGTTATTGTTAAATTAACGGCTACAGTAAATAATTTTACGTAACGATATTAAATCTTTGTATGACGGCTAAGTTTTGGAAAACATGCTGAAGGAATTCACCAGTTGGGAACGGTATGCCTATTAAGAAGGAACTGTAAGAGGTGAGTCTTGATATTTGTGAGGACTTATACCTATAAAGAAAATTAATATTCTATGAATATACGACTTTCTATAACTAGTGGCCACGATTTAAATTTTCAATTATGATTTTTCTATGCTAATTAGTTTTATTATTATGAAGGAAGTTTTTATGAAACATTCATGTCAAAAATTTCTTTTAAATGGTTTTTAGGACCCGATATCTATGCCCAGGGGAAAGTAAGTTAAGAACATGCATAAAATGTACACGTAGCTTAATACATTACATCATTGTTAAATAGCATTTTAAACATACAGCATGACATAGGATCATATTCATATTTTACATTATAAATCGCATTGTTCATTAAATTTACATTCTGTACGGTTGACCGCCTTTGGACCTAGTGTTGAGAGTCCAAAGAAAAATTAAATTTAATTTTAAAAGTTTTTAGATAAATCCTGAATAGTGTAAAGTCCTCCAAATATAAAGATATAAGTGGAAGAGATATGAAGTTCTACGTTATACGTGGGGCGCAAAGCTATGATATACTTTTATATGCTAGAGAATCGATTTCAAGCCATATTAGTACCATGCGGACATGTGATGCAACAGGTTCAGTGATTAAGTGGCTATAAATCGAGAGATGGTAGCTGATTTGATATTGTTAAATGTGATGGATTTTGATGTAGGAATGGACTGGTTGTCCCAGCATTATGCTACCTTGGATTACAGAATGAAGGAAGTGATATTCAGAATGCCAGGAGAAGAAGAATTTAGGTTCGAAGGTGAGAAATGTGTGATGCCTCAGAACTTGATTTTTGTAATTACAGCTAGGAAGTTGCGTAGGCGGGGATGTCAGGGATTTTTGGTAGTTGTTAGAGATGCGACCCTGGAAGCAGATGATGTGAGTGATGTGCCAGTAGTATGTGAATCTCTAGGTGTGTTTCCAGAAGAGTTGCCAGGATTGACACCTGACAGGGAGATTGAATTTTGTATTGATGTGATTTCTGGAACCGCTCCCATTTCTATACCACCATATAGAATGGCCCCAGCAGAGTTGAAAGAGCTGAAAGAGCAGTTACAGGAGTTACCTGACAAGGGTTTCATCAGACCTAGTATTTCTCCCTGGGGTGCACCTGTTCTGTTTGTGAAGAAGAAGGATGGTATACTCCTACTTTGTATTGATTATAGAGAGTTGAACAAGGTGATAATCAAGAACAAGTATCCACTTCCCCGAATAGATGACTTGTTCGATCAGCTGTAAGGTGCACAATGCTTCTCCAAGATTGATTTAAGATCGGGTTATCATTAGTTGAGGATTAGAGAAGAAGATATTCTTAAGACTGCATTCTGGACTAGATATGGTCACTATGAGTTTCTGGTTATGTCCTTTGGGTTGACCAATGCTCCAGTAGCCTTTATGGACTTGATGAACAAAGTGTTCAGACCATTTCTAGATCAGTTTGTAATCATTTTTATTGATGATATTCTAGTGTATTCTAGAAGTGTAGAAGAGCATGAGCAACATTTGAGGATGGTGTTGGAGACTTTGAGAAGGGAGCAGTTGTATGCCAAATTGTCTAAATATGAATTTTGGTTAGACAATGTGACTTTCTTGGGGCACGTGGTGTCCAATGAAGGAATTCAGGTTGATCTAAAGAAGAATGAAGCTGTATTGGATTGGCCTAGACCAATCATAGTCATAGAGATTCAAAGTTTTTTGGGTTTGGTAGGCTACTATCAGAAATTTGTGTAAGACTTTTCTCGGATAGCAGCACCATTAACACGGCTAACTTAGAAGAATGTCAGATTTGAATGGGATAAAGCTTGTGAAAACAGTTTTCAGTTGCTAAAGGAGAGGTTGACCACAACACTTGTGCTGACCTTGTCTTCTAGGACTGATGGCTTTATTGTGTACTGTGATGCTTCTAGAGTGGGTTTAGGGTGTGTGTTGATGCAGAATAGGCGTGTAGTGGCCTATGATTCTAGATAGTTGAAGAATCATGAGAAGAATTACTATATCCACGATTTGGAAATAGCAGCTGTTGTGTTTGCATTGAAGATTTAGAGACATTATCTTTATGGTGTACTCTGTGAGATATATACTGATCATAAAAGCTTGAAGTATATATATTTCAACAGAGTAACCTGAATATGAGACAAACTAGATGGTTGGAGTTATTGAAGGATTATGATTATTCGATCATGTATCATCCTGGTAAAGTGAATGTTGTGGCAGATGCTTTGAGCAGGAAGTCAGCTGGAAGTCTTGCTCGTATTAGTGTAGGAAGGAGACCTCTATATAGGAAGATTGATCAACTGTTTCATCAAGGATGGCAATGGTGGGTGAATAGACATGGGTGTTTGATAGCACAGTTCATAATAAGATCTGTGTTTTTGGATAGGGTGAAGGCAGCTCAATCATAGGATTTGAAGTTACAGAAGATTCTGTACCAGGTGAAACAAGGCACAATAGAAGAGTTTAGGGTTGATGGTGAATGTATTTTGAGGATGGGCACTCGGGTGTGTGTACCTAAGGTTAACAACCTGCAGAAGGAGATTATGGAAGAAGCTCACCATACACCTTACAATGTGCATCCGGGTGCAACTAAAATGTACCATGATCTGAAAAATATGTACTAGTGGAGTGGTATGAAGAAGGATATAGTAGAGTTTATGTCCAAGTGCATGACTCGTCAGAAAGTGAAGTTAGAGCACCAGAGACCCTATGGGTTATTATAGCCACTACCTGTCCCTGAGTGGAAGTGGGACATGATCATGATGGAATTTGTAACCGGGTTACCTCGTACCCGGAGTGGGTATGACTCAATCTGGGTGATTATTGATAGATTGACCAAGTAAGCTCACTTTATACCTGTCAAGAAGAACTATACCGTGCAGAAGTTGGTTGAATTGTACATTCTGAAAATAGTACATCTGCATGGAGTTCCAGAGTCCATTGTGTCAGATAGAGATTTGAGTTTCACCTCGATGTTCTAGAGAGAGCTACAGTCAGCTTTGGGAACCGGATTAGATTTTAGTACCGCTTTTCACTCTCAGACGGATGCGCAGTCTGAGAGGACTATACAAACCTTGGAAGACATGTTATGAATGTGTGCTATGGACTTTGGTGGCTTTTGGGATTTGAACATTCCATTAGTTGAATTTGCATATAATAACAGCTATCATGCCAGCATTGAAATGGCACCGTTTGAAGCATTGTATGGCATGAAGTGCAGATTCCCGTTGTGTTGGGATATTGGTGAAAGGCAACTTTCTGAGCCTGAATTGGCTCAGATCACTTCTTTGCAAGTTCCTTTGATACAATAGAGGTTGAAAACAGCTTTTAGCTGACAGAAGAGATACGCAGATCTTAAAAGGAAGGATGTTTCTTTTGAATTTGGTGACTAGGTGTTTCTAAAGGTGTCACCCACAAAGGGTGTGATGAGATTTAGTAAGAAGGGTAAATTAGCACCTAGATATGTGGGGCCATATGAAATCAAGGCTAGAGTTGGTGATGTGCCTTACAGATTGGCCTTGCCACCAGAGTTGTCTAGAATTCATCCAGTCTTTCATGTGTCTATGCTGAGGAAGTACATTTCTGACCCATCACATTTGATATAGATAGATATTGAAATTATGGAAGATTTGACGTATGATGAATACCCAGTAGCTGTTATTGATCACCAAGTGAGACAGTTACGATCCAAGTCAATCCTGATGGTAAAAGTAGTGTGGAGGAACCATTCTATTGAAGATTGTACTTGGGAGCTAGAGTAGGACATGAGGGAGCAGTTTCCCCATTTGTTTCTACAATGAGGTATGTTTTAAATTTGAGGACGAATTTATCTTAAGGTGGAGAGAATGTAATACCCGTAATTTTTTGGTTTAATTAAATTTAATTTGAGAATTAATTAATTAAGCTTTATTCTTTAAAAATTTAAAATGGTAGTTACGGATGTCCGTTTAAGTTAAAATTTTGATTGAAGATGTTAAATATACTCCCGAGCTTGTGGTAAAAATTTGGACAAAACCCGAGTTAAGGATAAAATATAATTAAGGAAAAGGACTAGATTGAAAACCAAAAACTTTGGTTCATATATGTCTAATCTGTAGACGGGCTTAATTGAGAGAAAAACTAAAAAAACCTAATTACTAAATAGTACCCAAAAACCTCTGCATATTACGTTGTAGATACCTCTTTGATTTCCGTTCATCGGTGATGATATAGGCCACCGTTGCCGTCGAGCTTACTACCAACAGAAAGCTCTCGTTCTCCTCGTCATTTCCATGCCCTTCTACCCAATTTTGGGTGTTCTAACCTCGGGAAGCTTCGTTGTTACCGGCTACCATGGAACACATAGTTCCCATCAATTTCAAGCTCTAAAACCACTAAAAATGAACTCAGGAGGTCAAAAAACGTCTGGGAAGCACTGACGGTGATTATGACAAGCCGTAAATAGGTGGTGGTGGAGCAAATGGAGTTCTCAGCGCCGGCGAGATATTTTACCTCGATCCAGATGATTCAGCAGTGTTGGTGGCGCGTGACGGGCTGTAGGGTACTCCTGGAAGCTTTCCACATCTGTTGGTAAGCTCCGTGAGCCTTCAGGCTGCCACCCATGGCGGCAGTTGAGGCCCACGCGCAGCCAAATAATGTGTAGTTTTTAAATTAAAAATTCTGAAAGTCAATTATCAGTTTATAAAAGTTCTCAAACTACGTGTTACGCGTCTAATTTAATTATTTAGATGTTATTTATGTCATAAGCATGTTATATATGTTATAATTAACTCGAATTGGATTTGATTGGATGAATTTAATAATCGGATTAATTAATTGAATATTAGGACTGTATAAACCGTATAACTAAATATTGGATTCTCGGACTATTGAGGACTGTTTGGACTTTAAATAAGTATAAATTGATAGATAATAAGTGGTGCAATAAGTTCAATAATATATAAATATAGATGATGTTGATTAGTGCTGTACCTGTTGTGTTTGGTAAGTCCGAGTAAACTGGTAGGCTCGGCAATTGGTTGTGAATGTAGAAGTGTTGTTTTTATGCAGGATGGGCTCCACTTCAATGGAGATATATCCATTTTATAGGGGAGGTTCGACAGAATTTTTGGGAGAATTTTCTTATAAAACGTAATAGCGGGTTTAGCGAATTAAATCATCTAATGCGTTATAGTTATAGGATGATAATGTAAGTTCGATCGTTAAATAGAAGTCTGGAGTTCAATAAGAATTAGGTTATGTTCTTAATCTAAATTATATTCTTCATGTATTATGTAGAGAGTAACAGAGCCCGAGACAGAGCGGGTAGCTCCGAGACGCAGGGAGGCGCTTATTCGACCTGTGTGTTAATTTCACATTTATGATTTGCTTGTAGAATGCATGCTAGAAATATATATATATATTCATGGTATATATCCTTTGCATATTGTGGATTATATGTTATCCATATGCTATGTGATTTGTGATTGAGGATGGAGGATAATATTGGAACGAGCTACCTGGTGGGTGTCACTAGTCTGTGTGCACACAGAAGTCAGGTACGTCTATTAACTTGGGTTTAAGGACAGGGCTTACTCATGAGACACTCAGGGCGTCGATCCTATTTATTTTATTATGATTACATGGTGGCATGCTCGTGAGACACTCCGGGTGACCGTAGTTGTTTAATTATGATCTGGGGCTTGCTCGTGAGATGCTCTGGACGCCAGACAAATATTATTGGAATAAGAGAGCTATTTGGTATAGGAGAGCTTGAAAGGCTATATGGGGGAACTAGAGGTCCATTAGGTGTTCTTCCTTGATCCTCCTCCTTGTTTGTTATGCATGATGCATTCATGAATGTGACTGTATGTGTGTGTGTGTGTAATGCTTGGTTGCCTGCGAATTAGGTTGCATTTCATGAATGTGTTATTAATTCACTCAGTGATGTCTGACTCCTCTCAACTTTAATTTTTTTCAGGATTCCTTTATTCAGACCTCATGTCAATCCTCTACGCCGGTCTTCTTCTTCACCTGCAAGTTTCGAGTATGTTTTAAATATTGATATTCGGGTGTATTTTTACATCTAGAGATGCAATAGTAGTTTTGTTTGTATTATGATAATGGATTGTCATGTCGTATAAGTATTTTTTTATAATATATTATGATGATACTGATATCAGATATTATTATATTATCAGTAAACAAAACATGGGTATAGTATGGGTGTGCATAGCTTTGTAACGCTCCAACTAGATATGTTGTTTATGTTATAATTATATTTGGATATTATGGTTTACATATGCAAGTTATGAGTGGATTTATGTTTATTCTTTGCGTACCAGAATGTATAATTCCGACATTTTATGCTTGTAAGTGGTTGTTATCAGATTTTAGGCTAGCCATAAGTTCTAGTAGCATATAGCTTTCCCGTTTCTTGACGCTGGCCATGTATCCCGGGTTTGGGTCGTGACAGTTAAGATGAAATAAAAATAGGTTTATGTTGGTAAAAATTTGAATAAAAAATCGTCATTTGAAATGAATTTATTTTTTTTATAGGTGGTGAACCACCGGAGTATCTAAGGCCCCGTTTTACGGTTGCCCAGACTAATCTCCGGCTGAGAGAAGCCCCATCTCTCTCCCAACGGGGATGAGGCTCGAACTCGAGACCTCTCTTGATTAGGGATGCCTTGTACTAGTGGCGTTGTCGCTGGACCAACGCCCCATTGGTTAATGAATTTAATTAATATACGTATAAATAATTTCAATTTTTTTTAAATAAGAGTGGTGTTACAAATTTTTATATCTATAATTATGAAAAATAAAGAAAATTAAATTATTGCTCACTTTCGTCCAATAAAAAAAATACATTTTTTGTAATATCTGGTAATTTTTTTCAGATTTATTTTTTTTACAAAATAAATTTCCATTGGATTTTAAATTTCTCGTTAAAGAATTTAAATTTTTAGATAATTAATTTTTTTATGTATATCTTGAATATCCTATTTATGATATGATATTAGTTTCGTATTGATTTAGTTTATAATTTTTAATTTGAAATTAAAGAATATACCTTATGTTTTCAAATATGAGTTTTTTTTTCTAAATTCTATTGTATGAAGATTAAACAATGAATTTTTATAATTTTAAAGTATTATGTGTTTATTATTATTATTATTAGAGTATTATTTATAACTATCAAAACTGAACTTGTACATGATTTATTTTATAATAAGAAATTTTATATGCCGATCGTAATTTTATAAATAAACTAGCATTTTGAAATATAAGTTCTTGAAATGATTTTTATGTTAGAAACTCATCTCTTTTATGTAATAAAGTTCAATAAATATTATTTGACAAAT
>CANYLF011292034.1:0-12301 GCA_948193215.1 Bocquillonia castaneifolia | reverse complement strand
CGCGTTACTTTAATGCGGAAGCGATTTCTTATAACCCAGAACCACATACAAACGAATTAATTCAACCAAAATATGAATATAGGAAATTTAAACTTAAAGAGAAAATTAGGAAAACTTACTTGGATCCATAATAATGAGCTTGATTCCAAAAAAATTAATTTGTAGTGTTTCACCTCTTTGATCCTGTAACCTTTAATTTACTCCTTGATGATATATGAGATTTTCTCTTTGTAATGGGTTTTTGTTTATGACTGCGCATTAATGAAAACTGATTAGGTTTTCTCCTTTTATATGTGCACTTTAATTGTGCAAGTTCCTAAAAAGCCCTTGAACTTTTCCTTAATAAACTTTTAACCCTTAAACTTTAATTTTAACAAGACAAGAGGGAGGATATTTCACCCGATAATTTCAAACATAATACATCACTAATCATCACCATGCGTAATAATAATTGAAATCATAAAAATTATAAGTACATGGATTAAATATTAGATATAATTATAACATATACATCTCCAAAATATATGGAACTATGACCCTCTTTTTGTGTCCTGTTTCAATAAAAATCACAACTTCTTGTATGTGTGTGTATATATACACATGACAGCTAGTCCCACGCAGTGGTGATGGTGATGTCAGAAATTTAATTTCACAGGGTCAAAAATCAAAAGACAACTTAAATTTAAATAAAAATTATTTTTATTTCAAAAAACACAATAAATTTACGGTTTTTAAATGAAATTAAGTGTAAGTTTTAAAAATTATAATCTGATTCTATACGTTTATATTTTAACATAATTTTAGTGGGGCTAAATTTTAAAAAATTCAAAAATTTATGAAAAATAATATAAAATTTTTATGTTAAAGGTATAATTGAGAGGAAAAAAAATTGAGTGGGGTTATATGTGCCATCGCGAATGGTCCCATGTGTATTGAATATGTAGACTATAAATATTTTATACCTTTTTTTTTATCATACTATAATTTTATTCTTCCTCTCTTATATATAAGTATATGCATATATAATATACGAACAGAAAATTCTTGACAGAACGCATGTGTAGATCTCTTAAACTATCACTGCTTAATTTGTTACTTTAATATTTTAATATTTTAATTTTTCTTAGAAACACATAAATTATATATTTTAATAATTTTAAACATTTGACGTGGAAGTGAATGTATAAATACACAGTTTGTAACCATGTGAAATATTAAGTATAATTACAATATTTAAGTGATAATAATATATTAATTTAAATACTTATATGTTTGAATTATATAGTTTAGTTGTCTTTAGAGAAAATTAAAGAATTAAAGTGAAAAAAATATGATAATTTAAATGTTTGGGATGAGATTAACAAAAAATTCTCGTATAACCCTGATCGAAATAAACCATCTCCATGACAAGAATAGAACCAGTACGTTACAGAGATCAGAGATGATTGATGGTGAACCTCACACACAACATATATATATATATGTCAGCCATGTGCTATTTATTCAAATGCATTATGCATGCATGCACCTATGATTTTTTGGGCTTGCTAATCTCACAATTTTGAGTTCAATAAAAACTTTTAATTTCTTCTTAATTATCGATCATGTACACTATCATCCAAGGTTTTTTCCCAGAGTGACGGATCCACGTTCATATGTGGGTAATTGTCACGTTAAAAGTTATTATATTCAGTCATCGAATGTCCGAATTCATATCTGGAGACAGTAAATAATTTATACTCAATATAGTATTACGGAAGTTAATTTTCATCCTGCCGTGCCGCCACTGTTTTGTTGTTGATGGTTCTGTGGTCACCATGGTCCTAAATCCTCTCTACGGATCTCTGAAGGTGCGGGTATCTGCAACCAAAAACAGGTTAGAGCACGACGGGACGGTGATGTCCCAACGGCGCTCCGATGTCTAAGTTAGTGAGAGAGAAATATAAGACAAAATAGAAAGGTTTTTTAAGGGTTTAGAAGAATAGAATTACCTCAGTTGTCCTTATACTATTCCTTTTATAGCGTAGCAAGAATCTAGGATTTCCAGGGGTGCCACATTGTATGTGCGGCACGTGTCCCCTGGTCCCCAAGGTAGGAATATTCAGGAACAGTGATAGTTTACTAATGGGCCTAGCCCAAATGAGTAATAATCGGGTCCATCAATATTCCCCCCTCCCCCCCAATAAGTATGGAGGTTATTTATGACTTCCGCTGTATGGGACAGAAAAGACCCGATCTTTTGTAGATTAGTGGTTCTTGATAAACAACTCAAAGATCCGCTAATTGAGCCCAGAAAAAACTTTTCGATTTTTCCCGCTTTTTTGATTTTTGAATTTATCGCTTCTCTCTCTTCCTTAAAAGTCACGCCAATTTAATTGACAGACGTTACATCTCTTGGATGGACAGCCGTTCTATTCCCGTCCTGTCATTAATGATATTTTATTCTTATATAGAGTATTCCTATATGAAGGTTTTATTATATATATATATATATATATATATATATATATATATATATATATTTGTTGGAGTATGTAATCCCATATCTGAAATATAATAAGATTTGGTGTGATATATAAGTGGAATAGATTGGATCATAGCACAAGGTTTTGTACAAGATGCGCTCCAACCCAATTTATATATCCACATGTGTGCGTGTAACCCAACATTCCCCATACCTATTATATATATATAAAATCACAAAATAATTCAAATGGACATATAATTGAATAGGATTGGAACTGCTCTTTCGTCCGTGCAATTGGTGAACAAACTTTCAAACTTTCAAAGCATGCAAGAAAGTTAGCTGCAGCCGAGGCAGGTGCATGCATCATGAGTAAGTTTCAATAAATAACCTCTCCCAGTGCAGAGTCTTCCTTAGTTACCATCATCACTTTCATATATATACACACGAAATATTAATTCAATGTTTATAAAAAATCTCCAAGCGGTTACTAATTTTTGCTTTAATTAATTGTTGGAATTACTTTATTTGCCAAAAAATGGTCCCAAATTTGGCACATGCAGCTAGCAAATCGATTCTTGTGGAAATTTGATGGGTGTATACGTTATTCATAACATTATTACACTATATAATATCACATGCAAAACAAAAGAATATTGCAAGAAGAGGTTTATGTAAAATATTTGATGTTGAAATGTTGATGCAAAAGAGGATACCATATCCTAATTAAAAATTTTACAATCACAACTTTTTTATGTTAATTAATGTATATATAATAAAATTGGCCTGGTCTACTATATATTCTTTAATTAATGATCGTAATTTGTTAGTAGTGCTCATTATCTAATTCCAGGCTAATTATATTAACTGAAATCCCATTGAGACATTGATAGGTTGTAGAAAAGTATATATTGTAAATAATTAACCAATTAGACATTAATAGAAAAAAAATAAAAAGCAAAGGGAACATTAATTAAGTAGCTAGGAGTAGAATGAATTCGCCTTAAATGTATTAGCACTACCTATGTGGATAGGGGTGAAGATCTTAAATTCGAAGCTCAACCTTATTAAATTATAAAAAATAAAATGGCAATAAGTAGAAATTAGATATATATTTAGTCGATGCAATAATTGATTTTAATGATAACAATACTATTTACATCTGAAAACAAATCAACTAATATAAAGTCATATTAATCCTTAAATATTTTTATTATTAATGCTTAAGGATTGGCTCTCACTTTCATTTAAATTCAATTTTCGTAATCAATACATACAATATGTATCAGAAATATTTTTTAGAAATACAAATCAAATATATTATTAAAGAATACTATATATACACTTATAAGTAAAATGACAAAAAATTAATTAATTGCCTTGTTCAATAAATTTAAAATTTTACAAAACGTTTAGTATGTTCAATTTTTTTTTTTTACCTAAGGGGTAACAACCTAGCTGGTCAAAGACCACTTGTGCTGCTGGAAAGGTCGTGGGTTTGATCCGTGACTTCTTTTAGCACCCCCTAGGGAGGGACATGTAACAGCGCCCGTTTAAAATTAGTCGGGTTAACCATAAAACGGGAACCCGGATACCTGTTCATAAAAAAAAATGTTCATTTTTTTTGAGGATGATGTGATTTATTGGATCACAAGGTATAAAAATACAGATTGTACTAAACTATTAATTAACATATATAAAACCTACCAGTGAAGGTTGGTACAGTTAATAAAGTTTTTCTGATTTTTAAGGAGAAGTCTCGAGTTCGAGCCTCGCCTTTGATGGAAGAGAACAATGGACTCGAATGAATCATAATTAGATGTCGGTTCCCTCGCAGTGGATTAGTGAGATAGCACCGTAGGCGATATATATATAAAACCTACAAAAATATGAAGCTATGCTGAGGGTATATTTGTAATTTCAGTATGAAAAGGCACACACGTGGAGAAGGAGGCTATGATTGAGGAGAAATTTGTAAATTAAGGTCCAAATAAATTTTCTTATCAGTATGATATATATAAGTGAAACACATGAACAACATTGGTAGCTAGTTTGTGTTTAAGGAGCAAAATTTAAAAAAATTTAAAAAAAAAAAGAAGAAGAAGGAAGAAGAAGAAGAAGACTCCAAACAATTAATATCTAATGAAAGAGATGGGAAGAAGTCCTTGCTGTGCTAAGGAAGGAGTGAACAGAGGAGCATGGACTGCTATGGAAGATAAGAAACTCACTGACTACATTCTACTTCATGGTCAAGGAAAATGGAAATCTCTTCCTAAGAAAGCAGGTCACTATTTTTATTTTATATTTATATTTATATACCCTTTCTTTTTTTTTTTTATAATTTTTTTGGCTTAGTTTAAAGATTAAAATTGCTTCAAGAAATTATATATATAATAAATAAAATTGTTTACAGGTCTGCAGAGATGTGGCAAAAGTTGCAGGCTGAGATGGTTAAATTACTTGAGGCCTGATATCAAGAGAGGCAATATAACTAATGATGAAGAAGAACTCATTATCAGACTTCACAAGCTTCTTGGCAACAGGTTCAAACATCTTTTTAATTTCTTTTCTTTTCTTTTATTTTCCTTTAACAATGTCTTAATTAATTAATTTTGATACAATCGTACGTAATAAAATTCAATATATATATATATATATATATAGAGAGAGAGAGAGAGAGAGAGAGACACCCCATCCTATTTTTTGAAAACCAAAAATAAACATATTTTATGTACCTTTTTTTTGTGTACGAATAATTTGTTAAATAAATAAAAACAAATATTACACAATTATTTTGGAATTGTCTTGCTACCCCAGGTCCCAATATTGAATATATATATATATATAAATCACGTTGCTTAAAAAGTGAAAATCAATATTTGTATAAATGTGTTTATTGGTCGTAAATTAAGCAGAAAATGACATAGCGTGTTTTAGTGTTTTCAGATGGTCCTTGATAGCTGGAAGGCTCCCAGGCCGAACTGATAATGAAATAAAGAATTACTGGAACACTATTATAGGCAAGAAATTACAACAGCAACAGCAACAGCAACAACGACGATTCTGTCCTAACCCTACTATCAAAAATAATAATTCCATGTCTCCAAATGATCATCATGGTTCAAAATTGTTCCATTCCAAGCCTTCCAAGTGCACCAAAGTGGTCGATATTCCTCTAACTGATGAGCCACACAATGATCACGTTGCAGCCTTGGCTCCACCACTTGCACCCACCTCAAATGAAGAAGCTTCGCTAATGGATTTTGGTTTGAAGGATGATGATGATAATAGTAATAATAATAATTCAGGTGATGATATATTATTGGATTTTGAAATGGACGAGCAACTTCTGCTTGACTTGCTTCATTCGGATTATTCGGAGCTTAATAATAATATTGATCATGGGGCTCCTAGTGAAACCAACACTTGTTCTAAAAATAAAAGCTTCTTGGATTCGAATGAAGATTACTCCGGATTTCCTTATGTTGATAATTCTTTATTGGAGCCTGAATTTGATTGGTTTTGAGATTCATGATTAGCTTTATTAATTAGCAAATAATTGGGGAAATAAGTTAAATTCCATGTTGGCCTTTACTTGTACACATATGTTTATTTGTAATTACTCTCATTATGTTGTTGCCCCATCTTAATAAAGATTAACCTTTTTAGCCGTCTATTATTATTATTATTATTATTATTATTATTATAGTGATCAAAATTAAAGCTCGAGCAATTAAATAAAGTCAATTTTTTGGTTTATACATTTCCTAATTTTGGCACATGTGTATAAAGAAATTATATAGTGGAGTGAGTTGGAATAACCCATATATAACACTTGGACCATTATGTATAGGGCTGTTAATCATTATATATATGGGTGGTAGTTTTGTTATTTTCTTTCCTGCTGTATTAATATATATAAATAGTTATAATTAGTGGATAGTTTTTTTTACGTGTGTCTATATTTAATTGGCTTGTTATTCCCTATCAACATATGACATGAAATTAAAAACATATTTATTCTATGTGTATATAATTTCTCATCAATATTATCTATCATTAGTTGATCCTTTTAACCTGAAATTTCATATCTTATATTTCAACATGATATTCTATATTTTGACATAGTTTGAATACCAGTTTAACTTGACTAGATCCACGTAAAAATTTTATTCAGCTAGTTCAATTTGAAAATATAAAAATAAAAAAGGTATGTTACATTAAAAAAATGAATATAAAAAAATAAAATTATAATTTAATAATTATATATTGTAAATTTCAGAAAATTAATACAGCTATATCATGATATTATTGTTATAGTTATTTTTTATTTTAAATAATTACAATGTAGATTTCTTATCAATACATTTAAATTATTATTTGGAATGCAAGTTATCAAATAATCAGCTACTTATCTGTTTTTATTTCTTAAATAATATTGTTTTTATAATTATGTATTTTCATATAAAAGATGATAAATATCTTATTTGACTTAAACTTGTACTTTTTTTTTGTAATTAGTATAAAAATAGTGGATTTATCTTATCTAAAAATTGACTAAAAAAACTATTTACTGGAATTATATATGTTAGCATAAATAATGAGCTGAATGATAGATAATAAATAAAAAAATATTATCTAGGGAATGAATTAAAAAGACCAAGAAGAAAATTAAAATGTTTAAAACTATTAATAGCACCCTAAAAATTTTCAAAATTTCAGGGGATCCAATAACCCTTGGCCCTATTGTGCATCTGTCCTTGTTGACTAGGGTATATGAATTTAGTTTAAATCAAATCCAACTGAATTGGATTATTTTTTTAAAATTTTTAAAATTGAGGCAAACTAAATTGATTCGGTTTAATTCTTTTAACTTATTATTCGATTCAGTTTTTTTTTCTCAAAAATCTAGAATTGAATACGACCGAAATTGACAAGTAGAGTTGATTATTGTACAATACGTTTCATAAAGTGCAACAAAATATATAGGCCTATAGTGGCATATGAAAGTAACACCTTCAAACAAACTAATTAATATCTTTTTCATATTAATGATTTTACAATCCTTCAAATTTTAACTTTACACAATTAGGTTAATTTGAAAATTTTTTTTATCAATCATATGCATGTTCAATTCCATGTTAATCAATTTAATTAAAATGCTGCAGGAATCTTTAAGTGGTGTTCTAGGATTAATTGTACTATTATGTTATTATCAGGTTTTGATTTTATGTTTAGAAATTAGAACCCTAAAACCCAACAACATGAGCTTGGAGAATTATATATATATATATATAGAGAGAGAGAGAGAGAGAGAGAGAGAGAGAGAGAGGATGCCTTTCTCACTTACGTATAATGTGGGTACTCTCGATTGGATCTTTCTTTCCCAATGTATAGGATCGTCATACCGAAAATAAATTGCCTAAGGATCGATTGTGTTGGCACATGTGTCCAAAAAACATTGAATATTGTAGTACAATAATTTTTCCTTTTTCTTTTGGCAAGCACTGCATGCATGTCATTTTTATTTTAAAATATAATTTTTAAAAAATAAATATAGTTAGTCTTTTAATGAATATATCTCCTACCATAAGACATTTTAGTAGGATTGGAAGAAAAATATATAGAATTGAGTACAATAATATTCTTTAACCATCTTTTCAAAAAATTTGTCTGGGAGTGTACATCTAGATCTGCAGGATCCATGGAGGGCCGTAAACGTATACATCAACTAAATCATAGTGTCCACCAACATTATTTTTTTAGTTTCTTCCACGTGAAAATGACTGGTTTTGTTTTTAGGCCAACCGGACCCATCTTTGAGTTAATTTTTTGGGTAAAGGTACAAATCCACCCTTAAAGCATACTGTATGGAACAAATACATCCCTAGTATTAAAGGTAACTCAATTTTCCCTACAACTTAACCTTTTAGTACAATACCACCCCATGCGGCTTAATCCTGATCACTCCCTGGAGGCAATAATAGAGCGAATCCGTTAGAGAGTACTCCACCACTAAATAAAAGGATAATTATAATTTACTCCCTTAAATTTGTACAACTCAATTATTGGCCTTCAGAAAAAGTTCAATTTAATCCTTCATTTTTTGTTAATAAATTCTTAGAAACCCACATTTCATTAAAAAAAAAATCAACAATTTTTTTATAAAATTATTTTTAAACTAAAAAATTCAATCAATTCATTAAAAATTTAAAAAAACTAATAAAATCTATAAAACTTATAAAAAAAACTAAAATCACATATAACACTATTAACTATTCTTAAAATTACACTAATAAGTCATAAAAAAAAATTAGCTAAAAATATTAAATTCACCTTTGATACTTTACCTTTGTTTTCTCATAGAAAATTCCGTCCCCAGAAGCTTTATTTAGTTTATGTTTACTTCATGGCTTGTAAAATCTTGGCCTTTTGAATGTCGTGTTTTAGGCCTGTATTCACTTTTTAGCCACTGGGTAACTTTTACTTTTAAATCTACATTATTGAGGAACTGGGTTGTGTTTGTTTAATGAGAAAAAAATGGAGATAGCATGTAACATTCAAAAAATAATAAAAATAATAATAAAATAAAATAATAATAACAATATATTATAATAAAAAAATATATATGTTGGAGGATTTATATATATATTATTGTAAAAGAAAATTTTTACAATTTAGTCCGGATGTAATTGTAAGAAATTTTTTTATAAAGGTTAGGTTGTAATTTTATAAAATATCTAAGTATTAAAATGATAATTTACCAATTTGATTTTTGTAAAGAAAGAAGAAGAAGTTGCAGACGAAGGAGAAAGAAGAGAAAAAGAAAAAAAAAACTTTCTCAAATTTCTAACTCCCATAAATCTCATATATGGAGTTAGAAAAAAATGATTTTGGTGTTCATGGATTCCTGCTCACTCAACCTTCATTTTAAGTGGTCAATTGATAGGGTTTTACAGGGTAGAATTTGCAGATCTGAGGTAAGAAGTTTTAAACAGATTTTCTCAATTTCTGTTAAATCCGTTTATTGTTTTATAAAACTGACTATATATCTGCAACTAGAGCTTGAAAGGAGTCCGATGGTGTTTTAAAAATTTAATTCTGACACCATTTGTATCGGTGACTTGGCAGGCCCTACAAGTGGACCCCACCTGTGGGGCCCACATGTACTGTTCACGACACTGCAGCAGGGTACTATTTATGGCACTGTAGCAGGGTAATATTCACGATACTGTTCATTGACAAAAATTGTCGTTGGACTCAATTTTTCGTGTTGATCTTAATGGTGCAATTGAAATCTAAAGATTAGATGCCGGTAATCTTTAAAAGTTTTTTTATATAATTTTAGCGGTGTTTTTAAATAAATAATTTGAATAATAACTGTGTTCCAAAAATTAGTAAAAATTATGTTGAACATGAATTCATATAGGTTTTGGCTTAAGAGCAACATGATTGGAGGGAATGGAATATAATCGCTAATCAAGTGAGGAAATAAGTTATTTTGTGTGTGTAAGGGTACCCCGGTTGTACCCCTGGATTATTGAGTTTGCATGATGAATGTTGTGTGATATATTGTAACATCCTCAAGCTTAATTACATGCATTAGTGTTTAATTAGCATCATTAATATATTTAATTTTGTTAATTATTGATCATTAATTTATTTCATGTGCATGACGGATGTAATTGATGATAATAATAGTTGTGAGGATGTTTATGATAGTATTTGATTGTTTGGGGGTGGAATTGCAAGTTTTCCTTAATTTGGTGTAAAAGTCAAACATTACTTTTCTATTAACCAATAAGAAAATTTTAAACCTTATTAATAAAAGAAAAATGAATTCTTATGGGATAAGAAGGGGGTCTTGGTGGAGTTAGTGGGAGTTGTAGAGAATGGTAAGAGTAGAAAAAGAAGAGGAAAAGAAGAAGAAAAGGAGAAGAAAAGAAGAAGAGGTTTATTAATTGGTAAGTTTTCTTTAATTAATTATTGTTAATTGATATTAATTGGTTTAATTATGTAATGGGGAGTTAGGTTTTGAGAGGATTTTGAGGGTTTTGATTAGAATTGTATAAACAAGTAATTAATGTTTTTGGAAGAGATATTTGAGTATTAATTGTATGTTTTATTTTTGAATTGTTTATTTGGATGGATAACTGTGTTTAGGGAGACTTCAAAGGCAAGGGTTTTGAAGAATGGATGCCAATAGAGGTTTAATTAGTGTTCTCCATGTTTTGTAAGTAAATAACTATTAATACTAATTAGATGATTTATATTAATATTAATTATATGGTTTACTTGTGTGTTTTGGTTAATTGGATTATTTTCTATTATGAGATTTAATGATTTGTAGGGTGGAAATGTTGTTATGATTTAATTTGTGTGGTGGATGGATGTTGAGTAATCGATTGAGAATGAATGAGATGAGAATTAATTGTTATGAATGATTTGTGTTATGAGAATGTGTTAGAAGGATAAATAATCTTATTAAACTAATGTATGGTGTTTGGAATGTGTAAAATTGATAATTGATGGAATTGAAATTGAAATGGAAGTTATGATGTGATTTGAGAATGTGAGAGGAATAATTGATGAGTAATTGATGTGGAAATGATTCAAGGAAAAAGTGGAATGATATGAGATTGTGGTAATATGAGAACTTTGTGATGAAATTGTTGAAAAGAGTATTGAATTGAGATGAAATGGTTTGATTGTTTGTTGGATGAATTGGCTGAATGATAGTGAAATTGATTGTGATTGTTTGATTGAATGTTGTGATGAATTGGGCGTTTGATTGATTATTGTGATGAAGTGGATGATTGAATGATTATTTGTGATGAGATGGTTGATAATTGATTGTTTGTGACAAGATGATTGTTGAATGGTTGTTCGATTGATTGTTGCGATGAAATGGTTGTTGATTGATTGTTGAGATGAAATGGTTGTTGTTTGATTGTTTGTGATGATTGTTGGTGTTTGGCTTGGTAATGAGCTTAATTGTCTAAGTGTTTGGTTAGGAATTGGTAACCCAAGTGTTGAGATTGAAATTATGAATTATGATAAACCTCTAGAAAAGTGAAAAGGGGAATTGAAATGAATTATGTGATAAACCCCTAGAAAAGTGAAGAGGGGAAATTGAAATGAAAAGATATGATAATGGAAAAGATGTGAATTGTTAAAAGAGATATAATTGAGTTACTATTCTTTGAACCATTCATTTAGATAATTTATCTAATTATCAAGGTTGATTGTAATTGTGATTTGTGATTGGTGAATTGTGATTGTGATTTGTAAATTGAGAATTGTGATTTGTAAATTGTGAGTTGAGATTGAGGATGTGATTTGTGAATTGTGAATTAAACCTATTGTGATTGTGTTGATGAGTTTGGTAATTGTGTAAAGATGGTTGCGAAGTTTGTGATGGATGGAATAGTTGTGAGATTATGAAATTGATGGTTCAGTATGATATTGTATAAATGAGTCTGAGGATCTTGCTATATATATATATATATATATAAAAGAAAGTGTATGTATATAATGGTTAATATTAGCAGTTGTTTATTTACTGAGTCGCCAGCTCACCCCTTAGTATTATTTTTGTCACGGCCTAGTTTCTAAATTAGGGAATAAACACTAATCATATCATGACATTTGCACCAAAATTGTATGTAATGCATTGCATAATATTGATTGGTAGAGAATTTTTGAGAGAATCTAGGTTTATAGAAGTTTGGGGTAGTAAGGACCTAGTTGTAAGAAAAGTTAGGGGAGCTATTTGTAAAAGAAGTATGAGAGTTGGATTAGATAGTTAGTAAGAATAAGTTTGAGGAGTGGTGTAGG
>CANYLF011290955.1:0-11124 GCA_948193215.1 Bocquillonia castaneifolia | reverse complement strand
TGATGATTGTTCCATATATTCCTGGTTTGGATGAGGATATAGAGGTCCTAACCTGAATTCTTGCTCTTCTGAAGGAAATGAGGATTCATTGGTAAATGGTTTATCACATGTGGGACGATGAGTCCTTTCATATTTGCTAACTGGGGAAATGGCTCTAGTGTGGCTTTGTTTTGATAATCCAAGTATTTAATGGCATCACTGAGAAGAAGAAACCTGCCCCCTACCTGGGAAACTTGCCAACATTGTTTTGTCCTGGTGAAGCTCCCACATTTTACGCGTGTAAGTTCAGTTGTCCCCGATTGACCAGTATAACATGGCGATATTCAAGCATCTTGAGAGGACTGTGGATCTTATTATGATCATTTTAGATAATGCTTGGTGCACATTTCTAAAGGAGTCTCTCACTTTTCCCAATAAACATATCTCATTTTATTTTGTTCATGCCTTAACTTTTGCCTAGAGCACCTCTTTGCGAGGTTTTCACCCTAGCAGGCTGCCCTAACTTTTGCATAAGCCGCCCATGAATGGGTTTTCAACTTATCGGGCTTTTATTTTTTTATTGATACCTTAACTTTTGCATGAATTGTCCCCGAAGGGATTTTACAACTCATCAGGCCTTTTCATTTTTTTCTTTTTCTTTTTGCAGATATGGTTGTCGGGAAAAGTCATTCTTGATCATGCCCCTAGCTGACTTCGATGAGGTATAAATAATGTTGGTTGCAGGCTTGTGCCATGGCATTATAGGGTGTTGTCAAAGTCTAGTTCAGCTGATTCTAAGGGTCCAGTGTCTATGGAGTGCTGAGCAAGACGAATCAATTGACACATTAAGAGGAACCTGTAGTGAGGCTGTGAAGAGGAACATCATCTTCATTGAGCAATGAAGAGAATTGTTGTTGCTGAAGATGACGACTGTGTCCATGGTGGAAACTTAGTATTCCTTAGCTGCTTGTCAATTCTGAATTCAACCCACAATTGTTTTTGCCCCCTGTGTTGGTCAAGATCTAGTCGATGTAGCGGGTTATCTTTGAAGATTGTTCAGCTGACACGACATTCCAAACAATGAGTTGTTGCTAGTCTCATATCTGTTTCATCCTATTCGCTTAGCATTTCTTTTTTTGGTTCGAATGCAATGACATTAATGATGCTATAACAAATTTAGAATCAATTCCAGTTCATTTAACAATGCCACAAAAGTGTACTTTACATGTTGGACCCGATGTCTTTGTCATCATAGATTGTTCTTCGGGTTAAGCCTCAATCATGGTTTTCATTTTTAGTTTATTTCTATCCTTTTTCCCCGCTTTTTGCTCATTTTCACTTCCTCAGCCCCTTTTTGCACGGGCTTGGCCAGTTTTGACATCGTGTTAATTCTTTGCGCAAGCTGTTATTTGTTGGCGCTTCAGCATATTTCAAGGTTATTGCTGCTTAAGGACAAGCTGTCCAGATCAATGGAGTTCTTGCTCTGCTGATCTTTTAAGGCTTGGTATTGTGATTCAACATTCATTCTTAAGTCTTGGTTGATCACACATTTGTTTGAGTAGCCTTTAGTTGCTTCCGTTTTTGTGTTTTGCCCATGCTTCACAGTTACTTAGGTATGATTTGTTTTAAATCTCTCTGCTTCCTCGTTTTCATTTTTTTTCTTCATTTCTTTTATTTTTTTTTGGCCTTGTCTTTTTGCCTAAGGCACCTCTTTGCGAGGTTTTCACCTTAGCAAGCCTGCCTTTACTTTTGCATGAGCTTCCCACGAATGGGTTTTCAACTCATCAGGCCTTTTCTTCCTTTTTTTTTGAGTCATAAAGAGATTTCGACATTTTGTTTCAGCTTGTGAGGAAGCATGCCCGGAAGGATTTTTGAGAGGCCTTGGATGTTTTGAGGTGATCTCTAGGACTGGTAATTTTCCTGGTCAAGGTTGAAATAGCATCCTGGTCATCAGTTCAGTCTTCCCTTTTAGGAGGTGGATCCTCAGGTGTCCTGTCAGTGTTAAGAGCATTCTGGACCTCCTCTCTAATCATGACCCTCAAAGTGGCCAACATTGAATCCATATCAATCGGTTGTCCGTTTCCTGCCATTTCGCTTGAGTTGGTACCGTCTCTGACCAACCGTCTTCCTACTCTTCTCCAAGCCGACTGAGACTGAATATTTACTACAAAACCAAAAGCATTAGCAGTATGCATGAGATGTAGATGCATGTATGCATGTATACTTATATGCATGACAAGGAAACAAGAAATCTATTAGCTATACGCATAACACTTACTACCAAAGGTAGGCCTTCCAACCTTATTACTCCCACACACGTATTCGATTGGTCAAAAGTCCATTTCCTAGATAGTCTGGGGTACTTTATTTCACCAACAGGGGATGATAGTACCGTCGTATATAAATGCTCTCTCTAACTGTCCTAGCAAATAATAGCATTCATGATGATCAAGTCTGGTATCCTTTTGCCCCCACTCTCACTTTTAGGCTGGCAGAGTTTTAACATAGGCTTTTAGGCTTGATAATTATAAATACTCATGGCAGCATTAAAACAAGTAGGATTTAATTGGTGCAGCCTAATGGAAACTTCTAAGGTCATTACATGCTGGGCTTTTACTATTTGGTTTGGCTAAGAAGGCTCCCACAGAGTCGGACTCCCATTAACCATTGCTAGGATGGTAGGAGATCCAGTATGGGCCTCCCATTAACCGTGACTCATTAACCATTGCTAAGATGGTAAGCCAGGTAGGATTCCCAATCACTATAAGTGGTCCACTGATAATACAATCAAAGAAACTAGTATGGAATCATTGAATTGCATTATAAATGGTACCGAGGTTTATTAAGGACCCTAAAAATGCAGAACTACATGCAATGCAAAAGAAAATAATGACCAAATTAATTAAAAATATGGGAAATTGCTCGGAATCTTCATTCATTTTTATTTATAAAAACCTCCCAAGTGGAGTTGCCACTATGGACAGAGCGCCCGGGACGCATCTTTACCGCTGCCCGTCAGTTGGTGTCCAATAGCAATGGTGACATACCCAATAAATTGATTTTTGGGATTTTGTGAAAAATGTGGAGTCGCCACCTGAATTGCTTCGACATCACCTAGTGATTAACAAACAGGTAGATTCCTTTTTGGGAAAATCCTATTCGTCATCACACCAGATGATTTTTGAGTTCAAAATGAGTCATCCATACTTGGGGCAATTTCCCATTTAATTAAGTAAGGATGTCATTATTTTCTAATAAAGACAAATAATATAAAGTGGTAAATCACCCAGAAAGTAGGATGCGATGAATGGGCACGCCTAATACTGTTTCTAATCAATTTTAGTTCTGCATTAAGTCCACTATGATTAACCCTGATTGATTATGTGCAATTGGCTGTATTGTGGTAAGTTTCTACTGGTTTTAGTAGTAATTAGCCGAGTGGATTATTTCCTTATTTATTTACATGCATAACATCCACAGTTAGTTTCTAACTTATTATTATTATTATTTTTTTTATTTTCTTTTGGGGTTAATATTTGCACATTAATTTATTTATTATTTACCTGAAATATTGGAATGGCAGTAATATACATACACCTTTAAAGAAAGGAAAGGTGAAATGAGTTTCTACAATTTTTACTTACTTTTTACTGGATTGATTAATTAAATATCAGATTAAATTATTTACAAGTAGTTCTAGGTGATAAGAATTTAACTTAAATGAGTTTAAGAAATCTTACTGATCGACCGAATCACCCGGGAGAGGATTCATCGGGTCAACCTTGAAGCTTCGGCCAGTCGATCCACTGTGGTTGTCCGATTCTTGACCTATTTATTACATGTTTTTTTGAATATAATACATGGAAATGATATTCCTAACTCCAAAGAGTTTATAGACGTCCTATAGCTTAAGTATCTTTAGGCTATTATGAAACATATCATTAAATGTTCTGAAAGCTATCTTGGATGCAGCACTAAAATGTCAAGGGAATTTTGGTCATTAAAATAAAGGAATTAGAAAAATCTCAAAACATAGAAATTAAAGTAGACATCCTAAACTTTAGTTTAGGCTCAAGAATTTCTCAATTTGGAGTTTGGACTGCCGAGATATGCCCTTCGTAAGTTAGACCAAGATCCTGATCCCTTTTTCTAACTGAAGCATCGTAAACATTCGGCCGGAGCTTTGAACATCTGGCCAGACCTTTGAACATCTGGTTGGATGTTCAAAATGGGCCAGACCCAGTTAAGCAGGCAGGTTGGGACATCCGTGCGGGCTCGATCATTCGGCCGGACCTTCGTAAACATCCGGCCGGATCTTTGAACATCCGGCCGGATCTGTAAGTGATCTTCTTCGAGCTATTTTCCCTGTATTATTATGTTTTCTTATAGATACATAGTATATAAACTATTGACAACTCATACAGACCCTTAAGGAACTAGTTTAGATGGTTAAAACAACTTGTAACAATAACTAAAAATTCACAAAACAAAGACGATGTAAAATCTTAAAATGTTATCATGGAGCTCCAAACTTGGATATGAGATGTCCAAAACACTCCTGACTTCTCATAAAAGTCATATATGCAATTAGCATATCAAACAAAATTAGTATGAGAAAAATGTAAAAATCACAGAATATAAAGTACGTAAAGTAAATAAGAAAATATGCTTATTCTATATGTATGGATGGCTCGTGGATGGTTGGTTGCCCTTAGAAATGAGATAGATTACCACTTCGGGTAGAAAATGAGTTGTTGAATGATTAAGATCCAAAGAAATGATTTTGAAAATCATCGTAAACTTTTGATGAAAACGTCCTTTGTTCTCTGTTGTGTTTTTCTCTCAAAGCCTCTCGTCAGCTCCCTTAAGGTTGGCCTCCTCCTCAAGATTTTAAGAATGAGCCCCCCCTCTACTTCTCTCTGTATCATTTTCATTTTATATTCTCAGGATTTAGGGTTGTCTCTCAACAGAGAAAATAACCTTTTGTTAATGGTGGGGCATTGATGAATTATTATTCGTTATCCTATCAGATTGTATAGAAGCTCCCCAATTTTTTTATTTAAAAATAATGAACATCTAGCTGGACCATTGATCATTCGGCCGGATGTTCGTTCGTGGGCCTAATGGGCTTTTGGGCATAAAACCATTTTATGGTTTATTTGGGCCATATTTTAAGGTTCGGACAAATATTTAAACACTTATTCGGACCCTAAATTAGGTGAAAAACATATTTTGAAAATATTTAGCACATTTGAAATAATTTTTATTTTCTTCAGCTCATTCCTACAAAAAACTCGGTAATAGGGTGGTCCAAATTAGACCGTATTCATCACTGGGCTCCCGGGCCGCTTCCACTTACCTGCATCCAAAAATTAGGTGTCTACACAGCCTTTAGGGCAGAAGCATACCAGAGACAGACAACCTCCTATCATGATAAGAGGGTGAGGGTAAAGCAGTTCAAGGTAGATGAGTTAGTCTTAAGAAGAGCTGATGTTGGAAAAGGAGAAGCAGGAACCGAAAAATTGGGGCCTAATTAGGAAGGACCCTACAAAGTGATAATTGTCTTTGGAAAAGGAGCTTACAAGATAGCCCATATGGATGGCACGATTCTACCCCGAACTTGGAATGTGGAGCTGCTTAGAAAATATTACCATTAAGAAGTTAACTTTAATGTATTAAGAATGTAAGGCACTATGATTGCCAAGACAACTATCTTTCCCATTTATTAATCAAGGTCTAAGAAACCATTTATTTACATCTTATGGTAAAAATACTTTAAAACCACAGTACAAATTTTTAGAGGCGGGACATGATCTCATTAACCTAATGAGGCAACAGCCTCCGCATAAGACGAGACATGATCTCGTGAACCTAACGGCCTCCACGTAAGACGGGGCATGATCTCATGAACCTAATGAGGCAATGACCTCCACTTAAGATGAGACATGATCTCGCAAACCCAAAGAGGCAACGGCCTCCACTTAAGATAGACATGATCTCACGAACCTAACGAGGTAATGCAATGGCCTCCATGTAGGATGAGGCATGATCTCACAAACCTAACGAGGCAACGGCCTCCACGTAGGACAAGGCATGATCTTGCGAACCTAATGAGGCAATGGCGTTCATGTAGGATGAGTCAAGATCTCCCGAACCTAAAAAGGTAATGGCCTCCATATAAGAAGAGGCATGATCTCATAAACCTGATGAGGTAATGGCCTCCATGTAAGACAAGGCATGATCTCACGAACTTAATGAGGCAACGGGCTCCATGTAAGATGAGGCATTATCTCACGAACCTAATGAGGCAACGGCCTTCACTTGAGACATGTTCTTGTGAACTCAAAAAGGTAACGACCTCCACTTAAGATGAGACATGATCTAACGAACCTAACGAGGCAATGGCCTCCACTTAAGATGAGACATGTTCTCACGAACCCAAAGAGGCAATTGGCTCCACTTAAGATGAGATATGATCTCGTGAACCCAAAGAGGCAACGGTCTCCAGTTAAGACGAGACATGATCTCACGAACCTAGCGAGGCAATGGCCTCCATTTAAGATGAGACATGTTCTCGTGAACCTAAAGAGGCAACGACCCCCACATAAAATGAGACATTATCTCATAAACCCAAAGAGGCAATGACCTCCACATAAGATGAGAAACAACCTCGAGAACCCAACAGCAGCCTACATGTGAGACGAGATAGTCTAGCACTAAAATAATGGTCTCCAATATTCCATTTTATAATAAAAGAGGTGCTATGCGCCACTCTACGAAGCGAATTATAGAGGCGGGAATCTATTCTAACTGCTGGCCTTGGAGAACCAAAGCTCACACCACAGTCCAAAATCATAATGGGCGGAGTAGCCATTGCCCCTACGACAAGGTAAAGAACGTTCACTAGCATTTGTAACCAATATGGGCAAAATAATAGTTTGGGAAAACACTATCTGAATAGGCAAACCCATAAAAGGTTCGCTAAACCATAACCTCCAAAATAAAATACAAGCAAAACAAATCTAAGAAATTCCACATATAAAGCCAAAGCCAGAAAGGCTCCGAGATACTGGGTAAAAAAATAGCTGAACGAAGCCCGAGAGGCTTAGGTTTCAGCACACACATTCGTCATTTCACTTTAAGATATAAAGCATCCATTAGTAAGGACAATACATCAAAAGCTACGCCTAGATAAAATGAGAACCACAAACAGTATCGCTCAATTAAAATAAGAACAAAAGAATAAAAGTTAATAAGAAAACCAACCCAGAATGGGTTCGCTCAAACACAAGTCACTACCATTAAAAAGCAAGTTAAGGCATTTAATAATATTCAATAAGCCAATACAAGTTTTCCTAAATAATTACAAGCCATCCGAATGAGGCACCAAAAACTAAAAATAAAGGAATTAGAGCATCCTCAGTATTCTTCACCTGCGATTCCATATTTGTCGAGACATTAACATGAGGATCATCTTGTATTGTGATGACTCCAATATTGCCAATGTTTTCACTAATGTGACCACCTTCGCCTTCTTGAGCAACCTTGGCATCGCCTTCATCATCCTCCTCATCCTCTCCTTCCTCTTCTGCATCAGGATTTGGAAGATAGCCACCATCTACATTGTCCTCCCAGTCCGACTTTGCTACGGCATTGTCCCAGCATCGATGTGAGATACCCATCGCATCCAATTTCAGAAACAGGCGAGTATCAAAATTGGGTAACACCTCAAGGGTCCACTTCAGGCCATATTGAACATAGGCACTACAGAAGTGGGTCCGCCATTCCTTGTACAGTCATTGATACTTGCGCCCTTTCTCATTATGGCCATCCAGGACAATCTGCTGAGCCGCTACTTTTTTTTTGCAATTCCTTTTTCTATGACTCAAGCAAGGCAATCCGTTGCTTCATGTTCTGAGCCTCGGATAGGAGATTCTTATTCTGCTCATCCAGTACCTTGCAAGCAACAATAAATAGGTTATAGTCCTACTTTACCTTCTCTAAATCCACCATCTTTTGCCCATTTTCATAGGCGGCTCGAGCTCAAAAATGCTCTGCCCCAAGCGTATATTGTGCCGCCTGCGAAGCAAACAAGTCATTGCCAATTTATCACTAAGCTTCGTGAGAAATAGAACCAATACTTAGGAAAAGTTAGACAATATACCTTGACTAGATGGTAGACAACCCAGTTTACCACATCGTGGGGATGAGTGGTCACAATATCTTTCACCTCTCGAGAAAGGCTCACGATTTATCCCATCTTCTCCACCGTTATATCAACTTCGAGTGAAGCGTCATACAGATGCTTCTTAGACAATCAAAGGAATTGGTTGGCTCACCAAACTCATCAACAGTTAGAGGCTCAAGAAACACGATAGGTTCCTTAAGAGCTAAGGATGCATCACCAGGTTCCAAGGCTAGAGTAGCTGTTGACGAAGCTTGAGTCGGTCCTCTAAAAATAGGTTTAGGGGGCACCACCAGTGTAGGAGGAAGGTTTGGCTCAGTTTTATTCAAAGCATCATGTGAAGCGCCACCAGTATCGCTAACCGCTGCCCCACTTCGTCTCTGCTTTGATCCATGTGGAGAGCCAGACTTGCTTTTTCGTGAACTCTTAGAGGCTGTCCTCAAGTTAACATCAGTAAAAGTGTCAGCAAGATCCATCTTCATAGCAAATAAAAAAATAATTAAAAAACCATAAAATAAAAACAACAAGGTATTGTTTACCAGTACGCGAAGCACGGTCTTCTTTATTAATGGATGAGCCATCTCCCTCATCTCAAATGAAGGTTGGAGGTGGAGGATTGCTACTTATTAAGAGCACTAACTACAATCTCAATCTGACCCTTTAAAGCATCACTTATTAGGAACTTATAATTTCTAGCATTGGCGAGCCAAACCCTGGGCAGTCCAGCCAAGGCATTCTTATGTTCAATAATAAAAAAAGAATTATTTATTTCATGAACCTTGCTGGGTTTGCCTTTAAAGATGCGACACTTCCCATGAGGACTTAGTGAAAAGAAAAGGGTCATGCCCCTTTTGAGCAAGGCTGTTAAACTGAGTAAAATTTTCGATGTTGCCCTCCAAGCCCCTATCGATAAATAACTGTTTGAAGGCTAGAAGGGATTGGATAGTATTTGGATGAAGCTGGGTCACAGGAATACCAAACACATGCATTACACTAAGGATTAGGTCATCAAGGGGGAAACACAAACCGGCTTCCAACTGAGTGGTATATACAACTACTTGGGTCGGGCATAAGTCCTGGTTCATCCGTTGATCTAGCGAAGGTTGGATAAACTGATACCTGGTAGGGGGATTATAAAAGGATCGAACATTGTCAAAGCTAATTTCATACTTAGCTAGGTTCAACATAGTAGCCTCTATGGTCTCTATGGCTTTATTAAAGTGTGCGACATCCTCAGGACTAGGGGTAGCAACCAAAGGAAAATTCAAAGCCATGGTAGAATACTAACCTTATTCAAAAATATAGGCAAAGCTTGATCACTAAGACAAGGCCTTCGCTGGGCAGGCGACTCGAGCTTTGCTCACAACAATAGGGATTCCAGATGCAGGATACACGAAACAAAGGAAAATAGAATCTCTAATAAATAAAGTAAGAGAGACAGAGTGCAAATGAAAAAATGAAAAAACCTTATATAGGGAAGGGGAGGAAATTTTATGACTAATATACCCTTGGGTAGGAAAACTTTACGACCGTTAGACTAATTAGTCCCAGGGGTAGGATGGTCAAAACATGATGAAGCAATCAATGCCTAACGTACCCAGGAAGATGAAAATACCAAGCAATAATTACACTCACTAGTAACGGAGGAAAGGAATATGAAAATAACCTCAAAATAAAATTGGTAATAAATAAATGGAAAATATATACGCTAAGTATTTACCAAAATAGCGAACCATGAAGGTCTTCGGCATTCATATAAAGCGGCTTTCCCAAGTGCACAATGGTAATACAAAGGTGTTTTCGACAAATAATGTAATGGCCATAAATTAATTATGCATTTAAGTATGTTAAATCATTTCATTAAGTACTGGCATCATTAGTATGTTTGATTTTGTTAATTGAGGTTGATTCATTGGTGATTATGAGTAGGAGGGGTATGATTGAAAGAAATAATAGTTGGAGGTGGTTAAATGGTAATATTTGATTGTTTGAGGAGTTATCTCTTGATGGTTCATTTCTATTAATTGTGTATCATTAAGTATAATTGTGTGAAATAGGATTGGTGGGCGTTGGATTAGTTGAGGGACTAGATTGTAAGAAAAGTTGAGGAGCTATTTGTAAAAGAAGTATGAGAATTGGATTAGATAGTTAATAGAAGTAAGTTTAGGGAGTGGTGTAGGGAGATTTTTTTCTAGAAGATGGACAAGTGGCTTGGGGAGAGTAAGAGTAAGACAAGTGGCTTGAGATGGGAGTGACAAGTGGCAATGAAATAGTAATTATAATAATTAAATAATGTTAGTGGATTATCTCTACAAAACTAAGAAAATCCTACACATTTTTCACTATTTCTCTCTTCTTTCTTTATGTTTTTCTTACTTTCTTCTTCTTTCTTCTTCCTTTTTCTTCATAACTCCATTAATAAAGCTTTAAAGCTTCTAAGTGAAGATTATAGTAAGATTAGAGGAGCTTATCTTGATTAGAAGCTTAATTGGAGGATTAGAAGCTCAATTGAGTAAGTTTATCATCAACTTGTGTTGTTTATTATTTAAGGGTATTGTTGAAGTTGGGGGTTTATGGTTATTATTGCATAATTATGTAATTAATGCATGTGGGAAGGAATATCGAGTAGTAATTGTGTGTTAAGACATAGAATTGACTTTGAATTGTTGTTGAATGGAATTTGGTGCTAAGGGGAGTTCCAAAGAAAGAGTTTGAGGAGGAGAGCTTACTAGCTTAAGGAGGTTGTACAAGTTGTAAGTATTTAATTGATTAATTTGAGTATATTAAGTGAAAATTACTATGTTTGCTTGATTGCTATGTTCTTGGTTTAAAATATGTATTGAATTGTTGATAGAGTGATATTGGTTGAGTTTTGACATTGTGTAATGATGAATTGATGATATATTGATTGAATTGCAAAGTTGTGAATTGGTTATGATGAGTATAAGGTTGATTAAGTT